>APFE031588724.1:0-18794 GCA_000404065.3 Pinus taeda
TCTAACAAATTAGAAAATCCACTGGCATAGAGGATCATAATGAAGCAACCGTGAGTGATAGAATAGTTCCCACAAGGCTTGTCATCCAAAGCAAAGTTAATAGCCTACTTGAAAAGAAGCGAGATTGATCGGCTAGAAAGACCTAGCCACCAAGATCAGACCCCGAATGACCCAATTTAAAACTCTTAGGAGATATATAAAAACAAAAACAAATGCCTTTCACCAACACCAACAAGACCTTGGTCGAAATCCTTCCATTACCATTTATTTACATATCACCATCAAAACATTATTTTATAAAAATAAATAACAATTAGATTTGAACTTTAATTATTTGTTCATTTAAAATTTTTAAAATTTATTAAATAACAAAACATATTATTTATACATTGTATATTTATTAATAAATATTAAAATTTATTTCAAATAAATTTGGCGCTGCCGAGTCGAAAGCAGGTATTTTCATAGCCCTAAATAGAGGCATATAGTTACCAAGCACTTATTAATAAATATTAGCCCTGAACAGAGGCATATAGTTACCAAGCGCTTATTAATAAATATTAAATTTTATTTAAAATAAATTTTTCCTTGCACAACCAACAACAGTGACTTTGGTAGCCGTGAATAGAGGCATATAGTTACCAAGCAAGAGCTGGCTCCTTGTCCCTCTGCCAACAAAGGGAAGAGGAGCAAATGAACATATTTTGTGAGGAAGTTGATAAGGGAAGTGGTAGGTTTTTCCCCATACGAGAAGCAGATCACCGAGTTGTTGAAAGTGGGGAAGGATAAGCTTGCTTTGAAAGTGGCAAAGAAGAAGTTGGAAACACACAAGAGGGCCAAGAAGAAGAGAGAGGAGATGTCCAATGTCCTTAGAAAGATGAGGATTGTTGCAGCTACTGAAAGAAGAAATAAACTACTAGCATTGTTGGACAGATTTTGTGGAGGATAACTTGTTTCCGTTTTTTCCTTAGCTGGAGAGAAGTTAAAGAGGAATTTGTATATGCTGCAATAATTTAATTAGTATCAATGCATTTTGTGCAATTGATGAGGTTTCTATGCATCCTCATACATCCTTTTACATCCTTCTTGCACGGAGGGTACGAATAAAGAAACATTAATCTCAAATCTTAACAATAACAATTTGAGCTTTTCTCATTGAGGAGTGAGGAGTGAATTCATTCACAAATAATTCTATGGTATACAGTTAGATTCGTTGCAATCACCAAATTCTCAGCTACATATCTTCCTTCTCACTCCTCTGTTGATCTAAAATCTGTGGAACTTCAACAATTTATAGAGAAAAAATCGAAGAGTTTGGGTGTTTGCATCGAATCCCCGGACTGAATGGTGACCACAGGAACCAATAACATGCAGGCCAAGCTGGTGGGGTTTGATTATTGGCTCATCAATATTTTTTTTAGTAATGAATATAGTATTCTCATCCTTGATGGGTTTTATCATCTTTCTGATTTTGAAAGGAAGCTTGTTATGGTTTTATTTGAGAATGAATTAGATGCGAGGTGTCTTTATTTTGGCCCTAAGGATTTTTATGCCCTCTCCACGTGTTTATTTTCAACTGAAAATGAATCAGTAAAGGATCAGAGCAATGAGATGATTATATGGATAATATTAGGTGTATTGAGTGCTTCCTAGTTCATTTTATTGTAGGCGTGGATTTGTTAAATTCACACTGGGCGGGTCTTGTTAATTTGATAAAGTGATCTTGATGTTTATCATCTAACGAAGCTGATGGCTTAGATGTAACTTATTTTGTATTAGGCACCAACCAAGAACATCTGTCTTATGATGGATGCATAAGGTGCTTCTCAATCGTTCAAAAAACAAACACCTAGCCAAAACCCAAACATAGGCACAACAATATCCGAGAAGCCAGGCAAATCCAAGAAAATCATTCATAGCTCAAAATAACCAGAAGAATGAATGGTTCCATCAATCCATAGCTCATAAAACATAAACCCAGAGATACTATCTAGCCCCCACTTAGACAGGCCATCAACCTCCATGTTTGTTCTCTGTACACATGGAGGAAAGATAAATCAGAGAAAGAAGAATGGAGGGCATCAATATTAGCCATCCAGTGATGTAGCAAAGGAACATCTAGAGAGCTCCTCCCCTACAACCGGTCAATGAAAATTTTGGAATTTCCAACAATCCTAATGGATTCAGTGGCCATCCAAACAACACTCTGAAGTAAACTCCACAGTGCCACAATCTTGGCCTTGCAATTAGTGCCATCACCCCAAAGTTCAATGAGAGCTGCACAACCACATTGTCCCCCAGAAAAAGCCGCATTGAAAAATCAGTAGGGAAGAGTGTCCCCAAATACAAAATTCGAACAGTCCTCTGAGGAGACCTAGGAACGCAGGGGCCTATCTCAATAAAGTAACCAACAATTAAACACTGGCAGAATAGCAGTGAGGGTGTTTGTCCTCAAAGATTGCAGCATTTCTAGACCGCCATATCCCCCAAAGAACATACATGGAGAGCACCCTGTATGGTCTTAGATTCGAGGACCAAAACATAAGACACTCAATAATGGAAGACCAATTCGAACCAACCCTAAGCTTCAGTGATCTTGCAACATTTTCCCATATGGCCTTGGCAAAGGGACACTTCAAAAATAAGTGAACAATGTCTTCGATGGCAAAAATGGAAAAAATGGCATCTACCCGGACCCTGAAGGCCCCTTTTCATCAAATTCTCCCACGTCAAGATGCGGTTTAAAAGGGTCAACCAAGAGAAAAATTTGATCTTCAAGGGTGCATCCCATTTTCACATAGGCATGGTCCATTCATCAAAGGAACTGGGGGATGGAGAACCAAAAATGAATGCATAAATTTTTTTGAATTCTATGTTGCCTCCAACAGCTCGACCACCCCATGAAAGAAAATTGTGCCTATCATTTAATGTTATCCTTGCCTCAATAAGTTTGAGTCTATAAGACTTCCATTCAAGATCCAGTTCTGCATTCAGTCCCAACTCCCAAGAATGTGGTCATGTATGTAAGGGGTTGTCTAGGGAAGTCCACTCCAAGTGTCTATGCCCTCTCCAAGTGTTTATTTTCAACTGAGAATGAATCAATAAAGGATCAGAACAACAAGATGATTATATGGATAATATTAGGTGTATTGAGTGCTTCCTAGTTCATTTTATTGTAGGAGCGGTTTTGTTAAATTCACAGTGGGTTTTTCTTGTTAATTTGATAAAATGATCTTGATTTTTATTGTCTAACAAAGTTGATGGGATAAATGTAATTTATCTTCTATTAGGCAGAAACTGAGAACATCTGTCTTAGTATGGTTGCATAAGGTGCCTCTCAATCATTGAAAAAACAAACACCTTGCCAAAACCCAAATAGAGCCACAACAATATCCGAGAAACCAAACATATCCTAGAGAAATCATTCATAGCTCAAAGGACCTAGAAGAATGAATGGTTCCATCAATCCATAGCTCATAAAACATAAATCCAGAGATACTATCCAATCCCCGCTTGGACAGGCCATCAACCTCCATGCTTTGTTCTCTGTACACATGGAGGAAAGATAAATCAGAGAAAGAAGATTGGAGGCATTAATATTAGCCATCCAGTGATGTAGAAAAGGAACATCTAGAGTGATCCTCCCCTACAAACAATCAATGATATTTTTGACATCTCTAACAATCCTAATGGATTCAATGGCTAGCCAAACAACACTCTGAAGTAAACCCCACAATGACACAATATCAACCCTACAGTTAGTGCCATCACCCCATTCCAATAGAATAAAAAAACCCTGCTGGGACAAAGCTCAATGAGAGCTCCACAGCCACATCGTCCCCCAACAAAAGCCCCGTTGAAAAATATAGTAGGGAAGAGTGTCCCCAGATCCAAAATTCGAACGGCCCTCTGAGAAGACCTAGGAACCCAAGAGCCTATCTCAAGAAAGTAACCAAGAGTCTAACACTAGCAGAATAGGAGTCAAGGTGTCTGTCCTAAAAAATTGTAGCATTTCTAGACTGCCATATCCCCCAAAGAACATTCCAAAAAATAAGTGAACATTGTCTTTGATGGAAAAATGGCAAAAATGGCATGTACCCGGACCCTAAAGGCCCCTTTTCATCAAATTATCCAAGGTCAAGATGTAGTTTAATTGGTTCAACCAAGAGAAACATTTGATATTCAAGGGTGCATCCCATTTCCACATAGGCACAATCCATTCATCAAAGGAACTGGGGGATGGAGAACCAAAAATGAATGCATAAATTTTTTTGACTTCTATGTTGCCTCTAGCAACTCGGCCATACCATGAAAGAAAATCGTGCCTATCATTTAATGTTATCCTTGCCTCAATAAGATTGAGTCTATAAGACTCCCATTCAAGATCCAATTTTGCATTCAGTCCCAACTCCCAAGAATGCGGCCATGTATGTAAGGGGCGGTCCAGGGAAGTCAGGTTCATTAAGTCAACAAGAAGTCTAAACCCCAATTGGTGCAATGCCAAGATAATTTGTGGCGATAATGAATGACCCCTATTCATCCCATTCATCACATCCAACCTAATATGTATCTTAGCCCCATTTCCAACCTGCCATTTCAGATTTGCACAAAGCCAAATCTTAGCAGCCATCAAGATGCCCCATATAACATATTTTTTACATTTAGAGGGAGCTCTCGCTGCAACCCACTCTTCCATACTTTGTTGATGAAGATATTTCCTTAATATTATATCTCTCCATAAGTCCTGAGCATTAAAATCCCCCCACATATTACAATAGAGGAGGGCTAGATTAAACTCCTTTGTGTCCCTTAATCCATAGCCACCCAAATCTTGAGGGAAAGAAAGCATTCCAAGCTTGATGAGGTGGTATTTTTTCCCTGGGCTAGATCCTGCCCACAAGAACTTGGCAATGATAATGTTGTTTTTGTGCATTACCACCGATGGGAGAAGAAATAAGTGCATCCAATACACATAAATTCCTTGAAGCACCGATTTTATCAAGATCACCCTACCCTCGAGGGTCAGGCATCGGTGTTCCCAAATAGAAAGCTTTTTTTGGACTTGTGATTAGTCATTCCCACTCCAGCAGTCTGTAACAATTAGGTTTGAGAAATAATACCAAGTATTTGAAACTTGAAGACAAAGGGATCGACTTAATCCCAAATAGAGCTTCTATTTGCTGGACGGTTGATACATCCATCTCATCCACTATAAACTCAGATTTTTCCTTATTGATAATGAGACCTGAGGCTCTACCAAATTTAGACAGAATCCAATATATAATTTCCCATTTTGAAAAATAAGTTGCACCAAAAAAAATGACATCGTCTACGAAGAAAAGATGAGTTGAGGTGGCTGTGGAAGAGACCCTACAACCAGTAATATCCCCAGTTTAATTTTCTATCCTCAAGCTTTGACTGAGTGAATCCATGACTAAAGTAAAAAGGAGTGGGGAGAGAGCACATCCCTGCCTCAGGCCCCTGGAAGTTTTGAATAAATTAGAGGGGTACCCATTAACTAGGATAACCATAGATGTCGAAGTCACACATGCCATTATCCATCTAACCTGATGATGTGGAAAGCCAATCTTGTGAAGGACCAGACAAAGAAAATCCCAGTCTACCTGATCATATGCCCTCAGTGGATCTATTTTCATGAGGTAGGTTTTTTGTTTGTTTGATTAGATTTAATTTATGCTTTCTAATGTGATTGCAACTGCATCCTGTATTCTCTTGTCAGGAAGAAATCCAAATTTCTTTGGGCATATATGAAGAGCAAGAATATTTTTAACTCTATTAGCTACAATTTTAGAAATCAAATTATAAACAGAGTTACAAAGGGAAATAGGTCTAAAGTCACAGAAACAAGTAGATTTTGATTTCTTAGGAATCAATGCAAGGAAAGTTGCATTGATGACTCTTGATATGTGACCAGATACCCAATATTCTTCAACCACCTGCAACAATTAAGCTCCCATGAGGTCAAAATAGGATAAATAGAGCTCAACTAGTCAACCATCAGGGCCCAAAATTTTATTTTTGGCCATCTCTTTGAGCATATGGAGGAGCTCCTTTTCAAAAACTAGACAATCCATGCGACTGATGTCATCCTCATTAAAAAAAATGGGAAAGAGGTTTTCCAAATCTAATTTATCCGTAAAGTTATCCTCCTCTTGTTCAGTGATCTGTTTGTTGAAAAACCTATGTGCTTATTCCATAATATCCTTGAGAGAATGTATCAATTTACCCTTAGAGTTCCTAATATTCCAAATAGTATTAGCAGCCCTTCACTTAGAAGGAACCATGCGGAAGAATTTAGAATTTTGATCCCCTCCTTTGATCCAAGCAGCCTTGCTCTTAAGACACCACTCGTCCTCTCGAGCCAAAGAAGTCTATTCTTCCTTTGAATTAGATCCTTAACTAGATTCAAATGGGATTCCAAAAAAAAAAGAAAAAAGTGATGGGTCCATATAAGCAATGATGTCAACCTCAATTTTCCTAATTTGCAGTGTTTGTTCCTCCTTACACTTGTGGATCTAGGCCTTGACCATGCCTTTAAGTCTCTTCATTTTGTAGATGAAGGCATCCATTTTCGAATTGAAGGCATGAAAAAGAGGTTGAGATCATGATTGAACAACAAATTCCTTGAAATATGGATCCTCGATCCAATGGTGGCTAAATTTAAAAGGAAGTGCTCCTTGCTTCTCAGCACCCTTCCATTGGATCATAATTGCACGGTGATTAGAGGTTTCAGAGAAAAAGGATAAGGCCTCCAGATTGACTAGCCTCATTTTCAAGGAAGAATGCGCTAGGAACCGATCAAGCATTTTGGTTATACCATCATCTCGAGACTGCCCATTCCCCTAGGACGGGCATAGGGGTTGTGGCACAATGTCCAAGAGAAGTTTCCAATAAAAGAGGTCCTTAAAGTATCCAACCAAGGGATCCACCCTACCTTTCTTCCCCCAACATTCATGGTCCTCAAGAGTAAGGTTCAAATCCCTAGCTACTATAAGATGTTGCAGGTCTAAGATACCACTCCCATCAATTCTATCCCAGAATAATTTTCTATTAATGTAACGCCCATAAATATTTAGAATTCGAATTCTTTGACTTGTTCCTTGGCAGTATCCTGATAAAATCATGCCAATCTCTGTCTTATATACTTTGAAAGCATGACAACAGAGGACTCTTATTTTAAAACTATATTGTCCCCATATTATTTGCTAGACAAGTTAAGAATATGCAAACTACAAACAACAGTGATTCCTCTAACATTTCCAGAGTGTACTCTATGCTAATCATCAGGATTTCGTGGATGTAAATAATGTAAAGAGTATAAGATGTGCAAAACAATTGAAAATTAATTTATTTTTTTGAAGCAATATCTTTAAAGGAAAGAGTGGAAATAGGGTGAGTTAATATATAGGTGAAGGGCATGATATGCCTTTAATGGTAGAAATAACAACAAGCTTATAGGTTAGCATGGGATGGATGCACGAGTACAATGCAAACCAATGACCGGATGTTCTCTCCTATGATATCCACATTTTGTGGTGAGAGCTTGAAAAGAGTGTCATTGCAGCTAGTTAAAGAGCCCTCTACATCATCTCTTGTGGTATGCATAAATTCCCCACATATAGTTGTTGTAGTCATAAAACAACACTTTGTATGATATTTTAGTACTTTTCTGGCAATACTTTTTGCAACAATCTTCTTTAGAGTGGATACACAAATATTCAAACTCTTTGGGAATTTTAATTTCCCCTTGGTTCAAGATTTTAGAGGAATGAAAGGTTGTGCTAGCGTCACTAGAAGTATCCTCTTTTCTGCATTATTTGAAAGCATTCCCACATAGTAGGTTCCTTTCTTCTAGATATTAAGAACACTATGACACCCAAGGGGTTCCTTTATTTGAACAACAATGAATCACCTGTAACGAGCAAGTACCAAGGTATTGGTGTTGTTAGTATTTCATTTGTTTCACTGTTATATTTAGGAAATGATTTTATGAACTTTTAAGTAAGATAATACTTAAGGAAGACCTGTTGTTCATTTTTGTTTTGTGAGATCTTGCCTATCTTTGGAGTTTTAAATACAAAATTTAGAAATTGGTGTTCAGATGGTTTTAACTCTAGCGAAATAAAGAAGGTAAGTGAAATGGCTTGATATTTTCTTGTGAATTGAGTAATTTGTTCCTTTGTATTATGGGCTATGAATTGTGTTAGCAAACATGCTCATTCCTTTGTTTCTCTGTAGCAATGAAGTCTGCAGTGATCATGTAGGTGCATTCCCTCCTACCTATAATACCTATTTATGGATAAGTGCTATTCAGTGTGACGTGTTTGTTTGATTATTAGAAATGTGCTATGCCCTGACACAAAAATTGTCCATTTCTTGGTGTTGTACCTGTAGGTATGCCCCGATATTCGGCTCCATACCCTCCTATGGTGCATCCCACTTTTCCTCCACGTCCACCAAGAACCATGGGTGTGATGCCCCTTCCACAACCTCCAATTCTAGGGGTTCGTGTAGCGACCCCAGTTCTAAAGTTTCCTCCAACCACAGGTTCAACTCCCGCTTCAAAGGGTGCTATACCACTTATACTTCCCACTAGTAACCACAAACACCATTTCACATTTTCATGCTTATTGAACTACAGTTATCGCCATGGGCTTTCAGTGCCCATTAGTTCATTGCACCTTTTTTTGAATTGGAGGGCAGGTCAATTTATTTTCAAATTTTCTTCATTTATTGGAAAAGATGGTTATGATAGCTTTCTAGATAATGAAGGATGAAGTAGGTCTTATGGAGATTGGTTACATATAGTCTATGCCAGGATACTAGGAATTGGTATTGTAGTAATGAGCATGCAGTACATAACTGATGTCACTGATGTTAACTAGATTAGGAAATTCTATATTGACATTATTCACATGCATATTCAGAATTGGATTTGACACACAATAAACTAAATTAAAAGCGGCTACAAGATGATAGATACCAATTGTTAGATTGTCAATGATAAGTAGTTTCATATCCAATGATACACATGGATGTGTCCCCACATCGAGGGGATGTGTTTTGTGCAAAAATTCCATATTGAAAATGTTGGGGACATCTTGGGTGTGTTCTAGAAGTACTGTGTATGTTGGATAGTTCAGGGAAGCAGCTGAGTGTGTTCTCATTCTAGTTATTGACACCCCCTGCAAATGGGATGTCCTGTAGTTCCTTGTCAGTTAGGTATTCCTCGACGTTGTTGTTGCTATGGCTTGGGGCTTTGTTGGAAGTGAATGAAAAGGAAAAAGACATGGAATTTGAAAGGAAATTATGGCAAGGGATTTTATTTCCTTAGTTAGACTGGTATGAACTTTGCAAGGAATATCATGCCAACTTTCCCATTTATTCCATGAAACCTCTCATAGTTTTGTTTAGTAATGATTCTAAACATGTTTGTACTCAGTTGAAAATTATTTTCATTCCTTATGTATTCCTAAACTATTTGTTATTATTTTTGGTTGTGTGAAGGATTTCACCAAAAGTAAAAAAATAGTACAACAATCCATATCACATTCCTCAAATGGCTTGGTTTAAAAGCCAAAATAAAATGGCTGAACAGAAAATTACAAGTGATGTGTTCTACTAAAATAAAAAGGACATAGGAGGCTTCTATAATTATGTTTCTTCTCAAGAGAGAGGTAAGACTTGTTCACATTACGCCAAAAGACTTTCATCAATTTCCAGTATGTATGATTGAAGAAGACCTCTTCAAACCTGTTATGTGTTCTGTCAATGCATCACCTTTGAAACAAACATCCATGGACTTATTCTCTTTTGTACCTTGACCTAGCCATTCCCACATATTTTCTTTATCAGCATTGGGAATTAAGGAGACATGAAAACCCAGATTGATGATATATTGCTTGAATTGACATTTTCTCCCCAACTTAATAAATCTTTCTGCTCCTAGGCATGATAGCAAATTTAGATAGATGGATTTTGTAGATATCTCACCCTTGTTCTTTTTTTTCTACCCAAGCCTAACTCCTCCACATATAAAAACCACCTTATGTCCCATTTTTTTATTGCTGGAGTATCATTGTAACCCTTGTTTATAATAAATATTTTCAACTTTGAAGGTTTTTGACTAGGTCCAAAGATATCTTGAAATCTTGGCTCATGCCAATACAAGGATCCACACCCACTCCAACAAGTACCACCCCCAATCTTGTAGGTAAAACAATCCCCTACAAGGTTGGTTTAGACCGTGGCTCTAAAAAAAATGAAATTCCCACATAAGGTTTCTCTAGGCTTCTAATCCAATTTAAATTATTGCTTGGGAAATGTATTTCTATAGAATTATATTTTTATAAAATCCTTCTAGAGATCAAAATCCATATATATTTAGTAGCCATTGTGAGTCTCATGCATTTTACCAAAGGGTATTATCCTCCCTAGAACCCTTCCAAAGGAAATTGAATGACAACTTCTCTATCTTGTGGAAGATTGATTTTGGAAATAAAGCGAGAGCCATCTAATACTATAATGACTTATAGTACACTCTTGAACAATACTAGTTTTCCACCTAAACAAAGCCATTTGTGGCTCTGTGAGTCATCATCTAATGAATTTTATTTGTCAACCACAACTAGGCCTTGATGTCATAGTTGTTAGGAATGAGACCAAATCCTAGATATTTGAAAGCAATTTTTAAGTCTAATCCTTGATAGTGGATGAAGTTGAATATCATTCTAGTCCTTGATGCCATAATTGTTATGCATTAAATTAAATTCTACAAATTTGAAATTCTACTTAAATCCTTGAATTTTCCTTACATTTGGTAGAAAGTCTCTACTTGTATCTAGGTTCAGATGCTTATTGGATCCATCACATATCCAGGCTGGATATATTTTTAATTTCCTAGCACTAGTTGCATCTAGATATGTGGAGGGGGTGGATGTATTTTCTTCATCAGCAGACCTTTCCTCTTTGTCCTTGATTGTATCAAAAGAGACCCTCTGTCCCTTCCATTGGACACTTACAATTTTCTTGGACTTATTTCGAATTCCCAACCCCTGTTTACTTGTTGTAGATTTATTTGGTACAACATTATGAAGATTTTGTTGGTCCTCCTCACAACATGTATTTTTGAAAACTTGACCATTTCCCACATCACTATACAAACTTTTTCTCAATGCTACAAGCTTCTTCACTCCAGACTTGGCTCTAAGAAGACTTATCATCAACATATGCAGAATGGATCTGATCCCATCATCATCATCATCATATGCAGCACAAATTTGACTTTCCTGAAAACATTCACTAGTTTGATCGCATTCATTTATATTTGGAAGAGGTTGCTTGCTCATGTATACAGGAACAAAATCGCCTCTTGAGAGTTGTTTCCATCTCTTACGTTCAAACAATACCGATGAATTACTTTGAGCAGCACCATAAATATTCAATTCACACTGAGTTGAAACTGTAATTATCATAAGATGAAACGATAGTGAGTGGCAACATATTGTAGTAAAAAGAATGCATGGGACATTAGGACACACTATGGAGCTTCTAGCTGATGTAGAATAAGTTGTGATTCCAGTAGGGGTGGCTACCATGACTCCATCAACTTGCACTTTAGTTATAAGGTGGTTGTGATCATAACATTCATTCTTACAAAGGTAATGATTGGAAACACGATCATCCCCAACTTTATTAAGGACATCAAACACGTTTCCTGGTATAACTTTCCCATTGTGGAATATCCCATTACCTAGTCGCATTTTGAGTGTTACGTAAACTCCATCTGTTGTAATATTTCCATGAATAATGGACTCCAAGTCTCTTCGAAAACTTGTAAAATGATGTGCAGTGAAAAATCCTGGAGAACCAAGATTGGAGGAAACCACAGTGGAAACTGTTTCATGAAGTATCACATCATCCCCATCCAGGCATGCAACTAAATCTTCTCTTTCATGGAGATAACATGCATAATGAATATGGATGGTTTGAATGAAGTTGAGTCCATGAAGGATAGAAAACATGTTCTGCACCTCAAGCTTCACTAAAAAAATCATTTTTTTATGTTCCCTGGTTGGTAATATTGACAAAACTCCAAGGCACTTTTCTTGCATTTTTGTTTGTGGTAAGCTTATTATATTGACAACTTCCTTTCCTTGCCAATGTCTTCTTCAAACTGTCCATCTGTTTTTTAAGTTCACGAAGTTCTCCACTCTTTTTATTCAAGTGAGAAGTACCTGGTTCAAAAAGGGACACCTATTCGACAATTTTAAGGGTGCTTATTGACTCCTCATATGAATTTGGTTCAGGACTTATGTGCCCAAACATCAAAGGCTTTTCCTTTCCCCCTAATGAAACCTGAAGCAATTGAATCAATTTTCTATTTTGATATGGCTTGTGGGTTCGTATGTTCCAATGCTCCAATAAAATTCCCTCGATATGAAAGGGACTTATTTATGTATTGCGCCTCCTTCAAACAATATTCAGTAACTTCAGGTTTATCCATCCTCTTACTTCCAGCAAGATCTACCAATTTGGGGCAGCTATAAAGGTTACAAAGCTATAGGATTTTGCATAATTTAATCATCTATGAGGGTCAACATAGACACGGGTCTCCTAAAATGTCATTCATGTGTATCACTCTTACTTTCTTGCAAGACAATGTGTTATTTAATAAAAACTACACATCTCTGTGTTTGTTTTTTTTATATATTGTGCCCATACATACCCATTTTGGGGGTTCATGTTTCCAGGCATCCCCATTTCAGAAACTTTTAGATGTTTATGTGTTTTGTCCAACTTAGTCATAGGGAGATTCTTCTATGATTAATTTCAACATCCAATGATTCAAATGTAGCCCTTGAGAGCTTAGGAAGTAGGGGCTACTTTTGAAGATCAGGTCATGGGCTCTTCTTAATCTGAAATAAGAAATCCATATCCTATTTTATAAAGAAAAACAATTACCAAGCCCTTCATAAAAGGGATTCAATACTCGATTATCTAGATATCAGGGTCCTTGTAACTTGGCCATTGCCCCATTAACTTTCCAACTAAGATTTTCTCTACAACCAAAAGGGCTTTTCTTTAGAGAGTGGGGGTTTTGATCATTATTTCTAGGAACTCTTCTAACTTCCTCACAAAGTGCTCATGATTTGAGCGCACCTTCCTTCCTTGCTTTTTAGATTCCACAAAAAGGAGTTGGAAATATGCTACCTCCTCCTTGAAATCCTGATCACTAGGAGTTTTGAAATATGCCATGGAAAAGAGCTCATCTGAGTGGGGTTGTCTAGCTATTAGTAGAAAAGCAAAGTGGTTTCCAAAAGGTAATTCCTAACCGCAAAAAAGAACTATACTTAATCTTTGCATTATTTTCCTCTATAACCCCATTATTTTCATTATATAGAATAGGTTGTTATTAGTTTATATCTTCATCTTTTGTTGTGAATGGATTTGTTCATTATCTTTTTTTTTGCTTTAGAAATTATCCATTGCCTCTTTGTGTTTGCTTGAAGGCCTTTCTTCACTGAGAGAAATGCATGCACAACTTTGTATCTTTTTAAAAACAAATTGTTATAAATTCATAAGTTTGCATAACATGTCTCATATTTCTAGTTACTTCTATGCAATACGAGTGAGAAACTACCACACCACACATTATATAAGCAATTGTGGAAAAAATAATTTATGGCTAATTTTGGTGCGAGTAACTATTTTCTTTAGGTTATGATTATCATACATGACATTCTATATTTTATTAATACTAATTTTCTCTGAGCTCATATATCTTTGGTGAAATGTTTATGCAATGTCATAACATTGGAGTTACGAATGGTTTTCAAAGCATTCTCTATGGACTTGAACCAACCACTTCTTTTTCAGGTTGGTGATGGTTCTTTTTTATTTGAAGTTTCTATGGTTTAGTTTTTGTTGTAGAATAGAAGATTTTGAAAGATGGTTTTCTTCCCACCATTAGGTGGCCTAAAGACTCTTTAATTTCTTCAGTTAGAGTCAAGTCTTGTGATAGCATATAGTAGTAAGGGGACTGTTGAGTTTTCAAAACTTTTGTGTTGTTCCAATCTGCAGTAGGGTTGGAGATTCCATGTTTGGGAATTGTTGGGATGACGTCAATGATGAAACTCAATGATGACAAACATAAATGACACTAAAGAATGCAAACTATTTTGGATGCAAGAGTTCCCTTTAAAATGAGGCATCATGCTTGGTTCATTATGTACATGGTGCTCCCAGCTGAAAGAAAGTTACATAAAATAGCATTAATAAACCAGATTAGAGCAATTGTCGTAATCTAGAAGATGGTGGTCATGATTTTTGGAGGGACCCATTTTCTATATGAAGGTCTAGACTAGGATATAAGGCCTTTTTACAGGTATGTTTATTTTACAACTCTACTAGCATGCAGTAAATCTTAGGAGTTCTTGGTGCTGCCACAAATCTATCTAAATTGTCCAACAACTGACTAGGACGGTCACTTTCTAATTTTCACCTTTTGTGGAAAAAGTGATATGCTATCAAATTTGAAGATTGCCCCAAAAGAGGAAATTAAAATTGACAAATTATGTATTTTCCGCTCCATAAATATTCAATGTTCTTTTTCGTGATTTCCTTAAGAAAATATTGTAAAAAGCTAGATGTAGGACCTGGACCTCCTGCATTTGTCATATATCAATAGATAGGATAAAGGGAAGGCTATTTTGATTAATGATGGCTTAGCATATTCGATGGCTTAGTAATAGTATGTATTCTTTGAAGGAATGATCAATGTTGCCCCTTTAGTAATATAGGGTTAGGGCATTTCAAGTTTGGAAAAGAAAAACATTAACAATATTTGCAAAGCCTACAGAGGGGGCTTGATGTTAATGATGAGAAGCTAGAAGTTTTACCTGGCACACGAAGATTACCAGTGAGGACACTCAGAGGTGGGATCGAACTTATGGCAACACATGGTGGCATCCCATCAAGATGGATTGGTCATGCGTGTTAATAGGTAGTTAGCTCACGTGACCAGATTACAAGCCCAAAAGATAATTTTGTGCTCTCCTTAAGGCCTTCCATTTTTTAGTCCAAACAAATTGTGATCAAGTGGCTAAGTCAAAGCATATTATTGCTCTCACCAAGGTTCAACGTTTCTAAATATAGCAATAAATTTTTTATTAGAAAACAAAACTAGATATATGGTGCAACTCACATCATATACCGTAATTTCAACATGATTGACATATCCAGCTTTATCTACAGTTTTGGCATTGTATTCCTTGCGGAAGGCCATGATGTTAACTCCTTTTGATCCCAATGTTGGAGCAACAGGGGAGTTGGAGTTTCCTTACCAACTTCCAGTGCTAGCTTCACCATCCCAATCACTATTGTTACAACAACAAATGGGCACGCACTTGGTCACATGGGCATTCCATAAACCAACCAAAAAAACACAAACACCTATGAAATGAACTGGCACCCAAAAAAATAATTCCAAAACACATAATCGAAGATACTTGTACACAACATTGTTAGAAAGGATGACCCTATAATTGTGTTGACCTTTCTTGGGCTTCCCTTCTGGCTTGGGAGGAGCCATGGCTAAGAGCTTTTGGTATATCACCTGCCTCTAGAGTCCCTATTTGGAAATAATATTCCATAGACATTTGGCATCTAGAACATTGCCAAAGAAGTGAATGTCGTTGAAATACCAACCTCTAGTTTCTTTTGCTTTAGACAAGGACTAGCATTTGACAAGTGGAATGCCCTCTTTCTTCCTCTCACCCGCCCGCAAAAAATTTAAAGAATTTATTTCTAATTATTTCAATACCCCTTAGGGATGTAGGTCATAATGTACCAATAGATTGGACTTGCTTCCAACGCTGCCTTGGCCAATGTCAATCTACCTCCCAAGAAAGCTATTGATTACACCAATGGTTAGTTTTTTTCCCTTATATTCTTTATCAACCACTTCTAATGATTCTTGAAATGTGGATGCTTAAAGCCTTCTTGAAAAGTTGAGCTCTAAAATGAGGAGACATACAAAATAATTCTAAGTTATTTCTCCTCTACCCAATTAAAACCAAGTGAATATTTCTACATATTGATTTCCATCCTAGAATCTGTACAATATAGGTCAAGCATTTCCTCTAACTTATTTAAATATTGTCAACGTGGAACTATTCAATGTGCTGATGAAATTTCACTGATAAAGACATGATTCCGCCAATCCATGTTGCATATTTCCATTAACAATGTTTATTTGTGTAATACAGTGTTGTAATTTGGAAGGTGATGAGATACAAGAATATAATGTTAGCTAGATATTCCTTAATATTATGAAGAAAACATCATTTGGAGAGGATAAAATAGCTTATAGACCTTACAATAGGAGCACCATACTATCCCAACAGAAATAGACTACAAAAGTCTCACAAATCCTAACAAAATTGATAAACATTTTTTTAACAAAAACGACCCAGTTCTTGGCTGGAAAAGGATTGGTCAATATTTGGGAACATATCGCTCTGGGAATTCTCGGGTGGAGTCCATAAAGGAATGAACTGATAATAGAAGGTGGGAAAGTTGTGGTAAACTCCCATCAGCCTACGGCTAGGCCATAGCCCAATCAACAAAAAAATTGAAAGCATAAACCCAAGATATGAGCAGGTTCAGAAAATAATAGAGTTTGAATAGTATGTCTGTCTAGATTGAATGGAAAGCCTATCATAAAGAAAATGACATAAAATTGAGAAAATAAATCATGTTGTGTGTAAACAAATGTAGATGAAAAGATGATAGTGGTGCTTACCCTATCATATTTTTTGGAATGATAGTGTTGACCTAGTATTTTTCTTGGGAAGGACTAAGCATAGACTTTTCGGAAGTGTGAAGAGTTTCACAAGAAACTAGAAAGAGAAGCTAGAGCATGGGAAAAGGCACACCCCACTGATTACTCATGGCTATACCCTCCAAAAGGAATAAAAGAGATCAATCTCTTGAATTAGAGGATAAGAGGCACACAGGTGATGAGGTCGGAAATCATATATCTCTTGGTGAAAATGACATGGGTCATGCCCATCATGATTCATTGGCATTGAGTGTTGTTACATAAGATGGCTCTGGCAGTGAAAATAGTTTGAATCTATCCATTGTTGTATCGTAAGGAATTTCCAACTATGCTAAAGACACTTATACTGGAAGTGAAATTGGTAAACAAGAAACTAGCAATGCAAGCTAAGAGATGCTTCTTCAAGGGGATAGCTCTTGTAAAGGATTCCATAGAAGTATCAAATGAAATTTCTAAAGGAATTTATTATGGATATAAGGGAGATTTTTCTTCTCTTGAGTAGGTTTTGGGGCATGTCAAACATGAGATTGAAGTTTGCAATGGCAGGAAGGTTCCAAAAGGTGACACTAGTTTTGACTTAGCTTGTAACACTACTGACAATGGACAAAATCTTGATGTGTCTTCCCCTTCGTTTGAAATGACTGACACTAAACTGGTTCATACAACTTTCCTAGTTGTTGAAAATTTCTATAAGGTTGTTGCTTCTACCATTGAAATTGATAAGAGTGTATGCAAATTGGATTGTAATCTAGCAGTTGATGAAGGATTTCATAATGTTGATATGACTATGGTTGTTAATAATTTATGCAATGATGATGATCTGGAACAAAAGATGAAGTCATGGGCATGGTTGAAGAACCCATGGAAATTGACGAGAGTGCTTCTATAGTTGATACTCCCATGAGACATAATTTGAATGTGCGCAAGGCTGGTGTCTCTATTTTAATTAATCAGACGATAAGGTTCATGATGTTGTAGTAGTTCATGAGAGTGTCTCTAAGATTGATGCCCATGTAACTATTAATGAGAGTGTTTGCCTTGTTAATGACACTTTAGCAAGTTATGAAAGTGCCTGCAAGGTTGAGTCCTGTGAGGCCACTGAAGAAAGGAAGGTCAATATTGGGTTTCTAGTGGCAGTTAAGGAGAGTGTTATCACCCAGGTTGTTCCCTATGACTCCTTAGGGAATACGGCCAGGGTAACCACTAACCAATCTTTGGGCTACAGCTTCTAGCCTAGCTGCAGTCAGAGAGGGCTCTCTCTATAAGGTTTATCACTTTTCTTGATAAAGGTTTTAGGCTAGTTATGAGATGAAATTTTTGGTTGTTTCTGTGTTTGGTTGGGAGGATGCTTCTGATTTCTTTAAAGTCTATCTGCAGGTGAGATTAATCCATTGGGCAATGGGGTCTTGGACGGTTTTCCCTTGAGGTCTTGATTTTGGTGAGGTGTAGCTACAGGGCCTGTGTGTATTCCATGAAACAAAATGTAAATAGTGAGAGTGAGGTGAAAACAACCAGCAAAGAGCAATTAAGATTTCTTTACTTAAGCTGAATATTGTAAAAGAGGTTTTTTATCTAGGAGCAATTACTTGAATTCCTAAAACAACAATGCACTGTGATGATATAGTATTAAAGGTAGCAGTGAAGAATTACTCTTTAAATACTTTATCAGAAGAAAACATATAACATAGCCTAGATTGAGTTCAGGGTAGCCAATGACCAAATCCTGAGACTATTCTTTCTCCTTGCTACCTAGATATTCAAGTGTATAGAAAACATGAAAGACATATGAAATAACAATGATCACAGGTGAGACAAAGAGCCATGAGAAAAACTTATTGAGCCATGAAATACACAGGAATCCTGCAACTTTGAGCCACACACCATCAGGAGATCAAGAGACAAACATCTTTGAAGAAATCCCACTGTCTTT
>APFE031588728.1:0-51170 GCA_000404065.3 Pinus taeda
TGGAGATCTGGATCAGAGAAGATCTACAAGTGGGTATGTGTTTAACCTATTTGGAGGTGCAGTCAGTTGTATGAGTAAGAAACAATCTGTAGTGGCACTATCAACTACAGAGGCAGAATACATGGCAGCCACTCATGCAAGCAAGGAAGCAGTTTGGTTGCAGAGATTGTGTTCAAGTATGGGGTTAGTACAGGGAGCTATAAGGATAGACTGTGACAGCCAAAGTGCAATTTTCTTGGCAAAGAACCTTGCTTATCATTCAAAGACAAAGCACATTGATGTCAGTATCACTTTGTGAGGGATATGATAGAAGACAAAAAGGTGTTTGCTGGTAAAGGTGGACACTTTGAAGAATACTGCAGATGCATTGACAAAATCTGTGAGCTCTGAGAAGTTCTCTTGGTGTAGAGAAACAATGGGTGTTTCAGGTCTGGAAAAATGACTAAGCTCCCCTGTGGCCCCCTGTGGAAAGAAAACAACAAGTGGGAGATTGTTGGGTTGTGTTATATTCTTTCCACATAGTTAACAGGGGGTTTGAGGGGTACCCATAACCCCACTTTATGGGGTCTGGGGCAGCGCCCGGAAAATTTTGGTTTTGGACCCTATGTTAGGTTGGGCGGACCCACCTATGGTTTTGTGCATGATTTTCGCACATTTTTTTTGGACGCGATGGTTTTCGGTCCATGGTATTGGATGCTTCGGCATGTATAAATATGTATTGTAACATTGAAAGGAATATAATGAAAAATCAAGCTGGTAGTCTCGGTTTTGAGATCCAGTGGGAAATCTCTGTGCATATGTGTTTTTTATGTGTTATGCTCTCGCATTGTTTATTTTTCTGTGATTTAGAATTCGTATGCAGGTAATTTCTGTACGGGGTTAAAACCTACAGTAACCAGGGGCTAAGAAGAAGAAGAAAGGGAAGAAGAAGAAGAAGAAGCCAATTCAGCAAGGGGGCAACCAAGAAACCATTGCTTTGAATGCAACATCTGATGAAAATCCATCCGTTAAAGTCAAATATCCATGCAAAGTTTGTGCAGGAGACCATCTTCTTCGAGATTGTCTTGATATTCCTTAGATATTAGAAGAATGGTATTCCCATTCATATCATCTCATGTCATCAACCTCTGGAGATCATGTTGGTAACATACATCAACCAGTGATAGTAAAGTTCATGGAAAGAAGGGAAAGGTTAAGTTTCCATGTAGGTTATGTGAAAGGAATCACCCCATTCACCTTTGTCCCTATCTGGATGAAGCCAAGAAAGTGTTGGATAACCATCCTGCTTCACCGCAGCGACTTCCATCTGGTTACAGGAAAATTTCCCTTAATCCTTCACTAGTTGAAGAGGTGACTGACCAAAGTCAACCGTCAGTAGAAACCACTCTCTTTGAAAGTGAATCCTATAAGTCTATACCTGACCAAAATCAATAGGTCGAGGTAACAGTTGACCCGATTTCATGTTTAGCTAATCGTACCTTTCCCGAAGAGAGTGAAAATGATACTGCTCAAGTTCTTTTTGTTACTTCGGATTCTAACGACCGTGGGGGCAATCTGCCTGTTCCATCAAGATAGGAGGAAAATCCTCTAGTTCTCATAACTCAAGGGGTTAATTCTCCTGTCTCTACGGTACCCCCTCCAAGTAGTCTAGTCACTTCCTTTGATTGGAATCGACTGGTAGGATCCCACCTTCCTTCTTATGTGCCTTTCTAGATCATAGTACAAGTTTGTAAAATGATTGTATCTTGCACTATTATAGATGAAGGTGCATTAGTGAGTATCATTTCCTCAACTACTTGGCAAGCGCTCGGTTCACCACTGCTTGTGCCTGTTACACAGAATTTGTTGGGCTTTAACAAAGGAATCAGTCAACCGTTAGGGATCCTTCCTCAGTTACCTATCACTTCGGGAGGAAAAACCGTTTATCTTAATGTGATGGTAGTCCCAGGACCTTTATATTACAATTTACTTCTTGGGTGTGACTATGTTTATCACATGGGAGCTATTGTTTCAACACTCTTTTGAGTGATTTGTTTCCTGCATGAAGGCAGGATTGTCACCATTGACTAGCTTTCATTTCCTGGTCCAAATATGGCTCCTAGTCAACCATCTTCCCTAAATGGTCCTTTTGTACCAATGGTATCGTCCCCGCCATGCGTTAATTATGTGCCAACCTGTTCCATACCTACATCGACTGACGATCAATTCAGTGTTGTACATTATGTGTTGGGGGCATTGGAACCAGATCTATCCTTCATGACCACTTATGAGTTCTGAACAAGGAATATGAGGAGAGTTCGTTGTCTTGTGTCAACTTCATTAAAAAATGAAACCAAGGATGTGAGCATAATTCCTTGTCTTGTGTCAAGCTCATTTAAAAATGAAACAAGGTCCCAAGTTCAAAATCGAGTCACTGATTAGCTTTCGTAAAATCCCAGTTGAGTCTTTCACTTGATCTCGTAAAAGAACCTTCATTCCACCCACCTGATAGCCATGAGTAATCTACTTATGTGAATATAATGAAGCTTGGGGGGCATGTACCTAGTAGTAAAGATAATTTTCCTGTAGGCTATGTGATTGGTCTATCACACCATTCACCTTTGTCTATCTGAACGAAGCCAAAGAGGTGTTGGACAACCGTCCTGCTTCACTGCAGTGATTTCCATCTGGTTACAAGAGACTCTCCTTTTCATCATGCTAGGGGCATGTAAACCAATTCAAGCATATTTCTTCATTTTAAGCTTGTGTAAAAAGGAAATTGAATCCAAGCATGGTTTGTTTGTTTCAATCTTGTGTAAACATGAAACCGAATCCAAGCATAGTTCCCCATGGTTCAAGCTTGTCTAAAAATGAAACCATTTTCAATTTTTAACCCTTGTGATTTTCATTCTACCAGCCTTTTGAGCCTTGGTTGTTTTCATCTCATCACCACCATCTCTTTAGCTGATCATATGCTTTCACTTGGTTGTTTTACTCATTTTAAGGAATAGTGGCAATGAGTGGTCTTATTAGCCAGCCTCTTCACATAAATCAGCATGCTTTGAGAAGTTCCAACATCACGGGAACCAATCTCTACCCTAGACACCACTCGTTCCTCAAAATAGAGTCCTCTTTAAACCCTTTTTAGACTCGTTAAACATGAAAAGATTGTCGAGTGCTTGTCTTGTCTATCTCGTTAAAGTATTGGAAATGTCATCCCTCATGTATTATTTTATCCATCTTCGGACATGAGGGATTACTTTAGTAAAAAGAACTTATGGAATTTTCTTTTCGTGCCTTTTCAAACTCTCTAAACATGAAAAGGACCGAGTTATCCTTGTCATTAAACTCGTTAAAATAATAGCGACAAACTTGTCCATCTAGACGAGATCGAGTTTCACTGTCGCTAGACTCGTTAAAATATTAAATAGCAACAGGTTTGCCTGAAGGGAAAATTATAGAACAAGCATATGTTATCCTCCTCAAGCTCAACAAAAATAAAGAGGTACTGGTCAACAATGACTGGGGGAAAAGGGAAAAAACTTGAAGAATTTATGGTAGCAAGTCGCTCTTGAACATGACACTTTCACTTCATCACTATTATTAAGTTGTGTTGGGTTATTCCGTTCAGCGTTCATCATACCATTGGTCTTTCATACCATCCATCTTATGGGGTTAACGCTACCAATTCATCTCAGTGCCACCGACATGTTCAAGAGAAGTCATTTAGTTGAGAAATCACCATCTAGTTAATGTCCCATACACTGCAATACCTCCAACCTTCATTTTTTCATGACCACCAGTCCTGAACCTTGTGTCATTAGTTCATTTTTTCACCTCTAGAAATCATTTTATTTGTTTCATAACATAGATGTGGGATACGTCAAGGCCCTCCTACGACGAGTCACTTCTTGTCAACATCAGCTCATTATCCAAGAAGTTGACTTATAAACAACCCTTTCAATGCTTTGAAGATTGCATACATCAATGGCAAGTTTTTCACTTCCAACGACAGGTTGACATAAATGGCCTTGGACCGAAAGATTTTGCATGGTGTTCGAAATCGGATCATATATTCACACCACGTTAATTGTACTGTAGTACCTTGAGGATCATTATCATTATGACTGATCCCTCTCACATCTGTTAACAACTCACATCATTGGCTGGTGTTGGGTCTAAAATGCGGATGCAAATTAGAGTTTAATTTAATGTCAACCCGGGAAGGTAAACTTAGAAGTGCCTATCTAAAATATATAGATCTAGAAATATTTCTAATCTGTCGGAGATCTTATGGTTCCCTTACAAGAACACATGGATTTTAAGATTTCTTCCAACAATTAGAATATCTCACAAGAACTTAAAAGCTGAAATGAAACAATACTACTTTCATGAAGATATATCTAAGAGCACTAATCAACAATGGCTTATGATGCAGAAGATGTAAAAGAAGAGGCTCCTAACTAAGGAGGTCCAGATTTTCCTTCTTCACAATCCTACTATATCACAATCACCATTGATTCAAACCAGAAATGCATACTTAACTTCAAATGAGAAATGGAGAATG
This sequence comes from Pinus taeda, assembly GCA_000404065.3. Taxonomy (NCBI): domain Eukaryota; kingdom Viridiplantae; phylum Streptophyta; class Pinopsida; order Pinales; family Pinaceae; genus Pinus; species Pinus taeda. The sequence goes on from APFE031588728.1 coordinate 4,547, forward strand.
AAATTCAGTTTTAGTTCAAGATCAAATAGAAGGGGAATTTAACTTAAATTCCTTTGTGTCCCTTCATATGTAGATTAAAATTAAACCAATATTCATTCAGAAATCATCACACATCTAAATACATTTGAAACATAAATTAAATTATACCTAAAATAAGCATGCAAGTGAGGCCATGGGGGCCCTCCATAACTCCACAAGCATACCACTTCAAAGGGAACTCAAGTGTAGAAGCAACAAAATCAAAGTATGAGTCTTTATTTCAAAATCTCCATCATGATGTACAAACCAACTTCTTAAGATTACAAATGAAGATTCTAAGATTCTAAATGAAGGAGATTGTACTCCTATTTATACAATGAAATGGGATAACAAACTCATAATGATGATCCACTAATCTCTCTTTTAGTTCCATACATCTCTCAACCATTTAGACACATAACCCCCTTTTGTCCTTGATCCTCTCCATGAGATCATCATCTTCTCCATGAGGTTTATCTTCTCAAATTCGAATTTGATCCTTCAAGGCCACATAAAGGTGTCTTGGAAGCTTCCTTAGAACCTACACATGTCACAAAAACAATCCACTTTCCATATATAAAGTAAAATATATTATTTTCTAATATTTAATCAAGAATTTCTCTCAAAAATGCTTAAAAATAAACAATGTTTGGAAAATATAAATGAGACCCATTAATGGTGAATAGTAGGGAAAATGGAGTGACAAGGTGGTGAATAGTGAGTGATATAATGGAAGCATAGGTGAAAAATGTATGGTAATGAGTGACATTTTGAAGCCCAACATATTCCCCAACTGAAGCTCTTGCATGTCCTCATGCAAGATACTAGAATGACTTATTTGATTTATTTCTTAGATGAGCTTCCTTGTACAAGATGTTTGGTTCTTGCGTAACAAACATCTTTCAATCATGGACTTCCTTTTAACTTTGCGCATCTTTGGAGAACTTTTATTTGTTTTGCAAAGAATTTGCATCTCTTAATGATTGGTTCTTGTGTTTACAATCATTATTAACTTTGTTGAGATCTCTTTTTAATGATTGGTTCTTGTGTTTGCAATCATTATTTACTTTGTTGAAATCTCTTTTTAATGATTGGTTCTTGTGTTTACAATCATTATTAACTTTGTTGAGATCTCTTTTTAATGATTGGTTCTTGTGTTTACAATCATTATTTGCTTTGTTGAGATCAATCATTTTAAAAGTCATTTAATATGCTCATCATTTTGTAGTAGCTTTTATTGTGGGGAGACTATGTGGGTTAATATGTAATATGAATGAGAAAAAAAATGAAGTGTGAAATTCCCCCCTCCCCAACTGATGGTTTTTGGCAATTTTTAATGAGAAAGGGAATAGTAAAATAGTGGAATATGTTCCAAATATCATCATTTTAGCATCTAAAAAGAATTTCAAGATTAAAGGTTAGAAAACATCATACCTTACTTACCTAAAGAAGTGGATGAATCATGCATGTTCAGATGCTGCAATTCTAATTTGAAGCTTCTTCTTCAAGTTGTGGATGAAAGATGGATCTGTATTATCGTATCGGCTGCTAGATCCTCTGCTGCTGGATGATGAATCTGATGAGTCTGCTGAATAGGGCTAAAAATCATATCTGCTGTTGGATCCTCTGCTGCTGGATGATGAATCTGATGAGTCTGCTGAATATGGCTGAAAATCTATAAGGCTTGGAAGGTATACAAAATATATAAGTTACATTTTCCTCCCCCCAACCTTATTTATTGACTTGTCCTCAAGTCATAACAAACTAAAAAATGAAAGGAAATCTGCTTCATCTGCTACAAAACATAGGTCTTCAAGTCTTCAACGCTCGATGGCATAAATCTTACTATGTGAATAAATGTGTCGATGTCGAACATAGCAAGAACTTGTTGACTTAGTGATCATTAATGAATGCCCCTAGCCAACACAAGAGCTCCCACCATCGATTCCAATGGGAGTCAAGATGCCTAACACATCTTTGTAGGTATGAATAAATTTTTCGTGGTCGAGTCACCTACAATATCCAGCGAACAAGATATATTAATGTACTCCCATTGTTCAATGGCAAGAGTACTTTCCATTAAGGCATGCAAGCCTCTAGGTGTTTTTACAAGGATAATTAGACTGTAGGACTTTGACTTAATGGTATCCATAGAAGCAGGATTTTATTTGCGGAAATAATGGGGAATGATAATGACATGGAAAATGAAAATATGCTTGTAAAGAATGGATGTAAGGAAATGCATGGTGTATGAATAGATACTCTTGCTGTGAAAAATGGACATGGAAATGGTATGCTTTATGAATTGACAATTGGTGGAAAATCTTTTGCAAAATGGGAGTTGCAAAGTAATGGTTGTGGACATGGATTTGTTTTTATAATTTTTCATGAATTTAGTTGTTTGAAGACCAATTGTGCACACAATGTAATCTCCTTAATGAATACTTGATCATCCTGTAACCTGTAAAAAACTTGGTACAAAGAAAACATAAGTGTGCTCTAGAAGAAATGGCCAGTTCCTTCATGATTCTTACGCAAAAATTTCATACCAAATAAAACATATTAAGGAAAATCAAAGTGTTTAAATTGACTTAGTCATGATATTAAAATCAACCCCTTCATAAAATAACCATGAAAAGTAATACTCCCTGTTGGTGTCAGATGAAATATGCTCGACAAAAAGATTGGCATTAGAAAGATCTTTTGTGTTCTGCATATTAGTATGTCATATAAAAGTATTCAACAGAAAACTATTATGATTTTAATGCCAACATGAAGCTATCGAAACAATATAATCATCATCTATAGAATCCTCCAAATGTTTTGATAAATCGATCCTCAAAACTTGTTTCCAAGTGTCCCATTATTTGTTTTCAAACCTGCGTGAATTTCATAAAAAGTGTGTTTGTTTTTTTTTTTTTAATTTTGCCCTCCATTATGTAATTTGAATGACTTACCAATAAATCACAAGTCACATTTTTTAATTTAATGGAATTTGGGAAAATTTAATTATTCTAAATGAAAATTGAAACAACTTGACAAGTGGCCAATCTAAATCCAAGATTTTTAGGAAATATAATTCAAAAATATTTGCCAAATCATTTTTCATATCTTTTGAATTCATCCTTTTTAAGATTTTTAGGAAAATGAAATTCCAAAATATTTGCCAAATTATTTTTCATATCATTTGAATTCATCATTTCCAAGATTTTTAGGAAAATGGAATTCCAAAATATTTGCCAAATTATTTTTCATATATTTTGAACTCATCCTTTTTGCCTAAAAAGTGGATTCTTTAACCAATTTTTATTCTATAAAATCTTGAGAAATGTTTATGATTTTTTATATATATTTTTTTTGTTGCAGGTGGAAGCATGGAGAAAACTCATCTTTGTAGTAAGAATTATTTATTTATTTTTTAATTAATTTTTTTTGTTATTTAATTATTAAATTTTTTTATCAAAATTTTTAAATTTATTGATTGATTTTTTTCTCTGCAGCTTGGCAACACTACTGGGTGGCTGGCCATAGCTCTGTGGCTGAGCCAATGGATGGCCATGGCCTTGGCTACTCTCTGCATTTAATTGAAAAACCATTGTTTTTTCACGCAACTTCACAAATAACACTCCAAAGAACCCTAAAAATCTCTTAAATGGTTGTGAATTTTGCGAAAATATTCCGTGCTTAAAATAATTCACCCCATTCTGAGAAAAACCTATGTTTTAGATTTTTCAGATTCGTTTTCATTTGTTCACAAAATTCGTTTTAAAAATGACTTTTTTAAGGGGTTGCGTTTTGAAGATGATTTTTTTTTTCATTCACAAAGTTCTTTATTGTATTGCAGATTAGTTCTCTAGAAAGAGTATTTTTATTTGAAATAAATCAATAGATTTTCTGATCTTCCAGATCGTACAAAGCGCGGGAAGAGAGCATACTAATCTCTTGATTTTTTTATTTAGGCAGGTTAGCGTGGATGGATAAAACACAATTAAGATCTGCAATCAAATCTCGCATTGTCTATACTCTTTCTGCAATGTCACGAGGCATTCAGACTCTCCGAAGACAAAGATTTCCGATAATCAAGCTCCTGGCTCACCCGTGATGCAGAAACAAGACATAGAAATGCATATTTATTCATGATGATTTAAAATATGACTAAAAGAAAATTCTAATGAGAATCACTTCTAATGAGATCTCATTTTTATTTTTTAATCTATTCTACCTATCTTGCTTGAAAGGTTTATTTATTTCCTAAGTAAAAGAATGCTTCCAGTGAAGCCATCTATGGATTAAAAATTCGAACATGCTCACATCAAGATTTAAAAATTTTACATTATGTTTTACAAGTATGTGAGAATCTTGTCTTAGAGTTGGATCAAAGTGATTGTCCTTGCTCTCCAAGAAGTACCTGTCCAACATTGTCAAAGCTCTCATCCGTAGATGGATTAGTGAGAAATGGGGGGTTTAAAATAAGAACTGAATTTAAATTATCTATGTGCGAAAATAAAATAAAATAAAAATGCTCCAAACTTTGAACTCCTTTATGAACCTGTTGTCACCAAGTTCCACAAATTAATCCATAAAACAACTCAAATTACTAAATCCTTCTAGTTGCACTTCCCCGGCAACGACGCCAAAATTTTGGGTCTAAAATGCGGATGAAAATTAGAGTTTAATTTAATGTCAACCCGGGAAGGTAAACTTAGAAGTGCTTATCTAAAATATATAGATCTAGAAAGATTTATAATTCATTTATGTAATATATAAGGAAAGAGGCTCCTAACTTAGGAGAACCAGGTTGTCCTTCCCTACAATACTACTTTCATGAAGATAAATCTAAGAGCACTAATCAACAATGGCTTATGATGCAGAAGATGTAAAAGAAGAGGCTCCTAACTAAGGAGGTCCAGATTGTCCTTCTTCACAATTCTACTATATCACAATCACCATTGCTTCAAACCAGAAATGCAGAAATAACTTCAAATGAGAAATGGAGAATGAAATTCAGTTTTAGTTCAAGATCAAATAGAAGGGGAATTTAAATTAAATTCCTTTGTGTCCCTTCATATGTAGATTAGAATTAAACCAATATTCATTCAGCAATCATCACACATCTAAATACATTTGAAACAAAAAACTAGTCTATGAAAACTATGAAAATTGAACCAAGAAGTGTACTTAGCTTGGTGTGGGGGCCCTCCACCCTTGCCTTGCACACTTGAAGAAATCTCAGCTACAACAACTTCAGTAAATCAACCAAGCATGCACAACAAATTGGAATGAAATAAGTTCTTCAAATTAGCTCCCAACTCCAATTATACGAAAGTTACATACAAATTCCATTACAAAAGTCATCAAAGTCTTGGCTTTAAATAAAGGTTTAATGAAACAAACTAATCTATATTATCTCTAACACTCATATCTACTCATATCCACCTATCTAAGTCGAACTCATCCAATTCATCCCAAGAAATATGGTCAATCCCATAAAATCTCAAAACTTCCCTGTTTCCTAGGGATTTTATGGTGACTAGTCATGTTTGACCAGCCTTGACCGGGCCTAATAAAGCTTGTTTAGGCCGAACCAAGTGGATTTAGCTTAGTCCTAGTTCCCAAGCTATCCATCCATGCATCAAACTCGAGCCCAAGTGTCCTGCAAACATGTCATCCACATAGCTATTACGGGAATTACTGATTCAGTCCAAAATTGCACTTGAAACTCAATTTTCACAAAAACTTCTAGAAATTGCAAAATTAAAATTAAACACTTGAATATGCATAAAATACATCAAAATGAGATGGATGTGATGGAAAATGGATGGAAAATATAAGGATTAAGTAGGTTTCCCTAAGCAAAAATAGACCAAAACTGAGGGCCAACAGCATGATTTTTTTCACATGTAACGCATATTTCAACACTAAGAAAAGGACATTCTTCTAATGCATGTTTCTTCCTATATATAGGAAAAAAAAAACAACAAAATTTTCATCTTTTTGCTTGTTTTGTACTCTTAGCATATCTAGTTGTTCACTAAGATTCCCAAGAATATTAGTTTTGAAGCTATCACACAAATTATTTAGTTTATCTCTACTTAATCTTCTAGATGCATATTTACTTACCCTTGATATAACTGGGTGTCTTAGACTCTAGCCATATTTTGATTTTCCTCTTAATATGTGTTTGCATAATTCACAAAATTCTTGAAATGACAATTGAGAAATGTCTCCTTTACCCATGAGGTTAAGAATATTATCCATTCATCCCTTATAGATTTTAGTAAGAGATTTTTTAATATTTCAAATGCTAAGTTATGCAATTTAGCTCTTTGGACATTATAACCAAACCTCTCCACTAAGTCTTCAAGGCTTTCATCCTCTTTTTGGGTCATTTGAAAAAAAATTACCTAAGGTCATGATGTATGCAATAATATTTATATTTTTATAAGAATATTATTTTCATGTTGTCCCATGTCCTTGTAGAATTTGTTCCTAAACCCATGAACCATTTAAGTGCCCCATCTTTTTATGTAGTAGGAAATGATTTCAGTTTTTGAGTATCGAGTAAACAGTCATAGGATCTACGTAATACCTCAAACTCAAAAACAAATGTTTCTAGATCCTCAGTTCTCATACCGTGAAAATTAGGGAGAATATATGACAAGATGCTTATCATGGTGACAATATTATTTGTGTCTTGAATAGGGAATCCAAAAGGATCCTCTTCTTCATGAAATCCCCCATCACCTCCTCTTCCACCTCAACCACTACCTCCTTGTAACATCTTATCTCTTCTAGCTCCACTAATTAGTGGTCCTCCATTATGTACTTCTCTTTCATATTCTATTTTATTTTCATCAAATCTCATATAGGGTTCCTCAATAGGGTTGTTTTCAACTAGTTCTCCTCTTCATCTGGTTCTTGTATCAATGGTTGTTCAGGAAAATTTTCCTCCTCTACTTCTTCCTCTTCACTGGGTGCCTCTAACTCGTATCCAATGATTTGTTCACATGTTGAAGGAATATGACTCCTTCAGTTGGAGATGTAGGTTTTTCTACCACAACTTCATTAGATGAACTTAGTGATTCTCTAGGTTGAATTTTTTCCCTATGAACTTCAAGAAGTCTTGGTCTACCTGCAAATGATGGAATGTGTGTATCAGAAGGTGGTGTGGCACTAGTGGTCTAGTGGGGATGGTTGGTGATGTTGGAATTGAAGTACTCCCTCTACTTACAAATCTATCCCTAGAATCCCATTCTTTATACGTACATCCTAAATGATCTTAATATGAATTAATTATGCATCTAAAGAATTAATGCAATTGTCATGAAATACAATTTCCAACAACTATATTTTAGGAAGAACCTCACAATCATGGTGCCTGGGTTCTTACCTCTCTCCCTAAATATAATTATGTAAATGAAAAAGCATCCTAGATTAAAAGTGAACACCTATGTATACTTCCCTGACAGCGGTGCCAAAAATGTTGGGTAATTTAATTGATGGTTAAATTACATGCATTAATTTATCAATCCAAGGTTCATGAAGTTATGAAGTATACATGCACTATATATGTTAGGTTACCAAATTTTAATTGGAAAGAAAACTAGTCTAATTACAATGCAAAAATAAAACATATTTATGAAGAGATCTTAGTGAGCACACACACATGTTCTTTCTCAAAGACTATTTCTAAGAAAACATCAAATGCAAGACTAAAATGTAAAGGAATTCAAAATAAACTATGCTAATGTGAAAACTTCAAAACATTATACTATTGGAACTCTATTCTATTGGACAAGAAATGGAATCTATCTTTTTTAGTCTCTGAAAGACAAATTTACTCTATTTTACTTGGAAAGGAAACCTAAGCTATTTGACTTGGAAAATAAATATATTCTATGAAAATTTGAAACAAGTCTATTCTATGAATCTACTCTACTGAATTCAAAGACAATTTCTAATATAATTTATCAATTAAATCAAATTTTATCTTTGAGACTTTTGAAAATAAATCTATACTATAACCGGGAAAGCAACGAGATTATGCTACAATTGAAGAGCAAATGACTAGAATCACAATGCAAGAAGCCTAAGAGATTACTAGTGTGCGCATATTAAAATAGAATTGATCATAATTTATTAAACATAAGTCTCAAACTAAGCTATAAAGGAAATCAAAGTAAATATTTTTGGTTGTTTCTGGTCTTTTATCAAGCACTTGACCTATAGAGAAGCAAAGGGAAAATAAGCAAAATTCTAATTTAAAAACGGAGCATCTAAATGAACTGAACAACTAAATGAAATAGATTTTAATCTTAATGTGGAGTGAAGAAATTAATTCAAAGAAATGAAACACATTTATACTATTCTCGCACGTCTTCAGGGGTCCCTCCTGATGAGTGCAAGGTATTGAAAACTCGGATCACAAGACCAGATTCACCAAGAACAATCATGAAAATTCCATGAACAAAAACTATATTACTCGCAACGTATAAATAGAGTCTTCACAACAGGACATGAAAATAACAACAATTCTAAACTTAATTAGGTACCGTTCACTTACAAATGAAGCATTTTATAATGTTTTCAAAATTAAACAGCTTGAGGAATTATTGCCTCAAAACTAGAATTTAAATTGACATCTAAGTATCTGAATTGATTTAGAAGTTTTTCTTCTCATGATTCACTATTGAAGGAGTGAATCATGAGAAGACATTTCTTGACATGTCATAAACTTTAACATGGTCTTCATATCTCACTCTCTTACTGATATCCTCTCTCGCTTTATTGTAGAATCGTTCACTTGATACTCCGTGCAAAATAGGTATGTTATAGTTGTGTTGACCACATGTTTGACCAACAAGATATTCTTATCATGGGAGCGTCAATCTGTAACCAATAGGTGATATCCATATTGATGACATTTGGAAATTTTTCATTTGCTTTGGTTGATCTCTAGCATGTGAAAAGCTATAGCACTTTGGATTCAGCTATAGAAATTTAGGTTAGTTGCAGAAATTGCACATTTCGGTAGCTATAATCTAGTTAAACCAATTTCATAAAGAAAAACATAGATTTTAAGTTGATGATGGACTTTAATCTTTTTCATGTAATTGTATGACCTTGGTAACTCTTAATCCATGGAGAGATGAAGTAGGGCGGAAATATGTAACAAAATGAGTGGAAAGGGAATATAAATTTGTTAAAAAGAGAACAGATTGGAGGTTCAACACCTCTCTAAAATCATGGATCATGACATAAACTACCTACAAAGTTCAATGATCAAATATCTATCACAAACAAATATGGGAAGAAGAAACGGACTCCCTTCATACCCATATAACCTTATGTAGGTATATGTTTTCTCATATATACAAATTAATTTCCGCTTATAAAAATGCCTTTCTTCCTAAGTTATTCTAATCGATTCTTCTCTAGTGAGTATATATCTAAATAATCTAAGGAAATTATCTTGAATAAGGATAAAATGGAAAGGGGCCTTACGCTTCCACAGAATAGGATACTAGAAATAAATTGGTTTAGTTTCAACATTCAATTTTTTTTAAAGGTAATCTTTCAAACACATTGCAATAAACCACCACCAAGTCCAATTATGTAGTTATGAAAAATATTTGGGTTTCCAGATAGTTGGATAATTGGAAGAAAATCTCATTTGAGATTATTTTAGCCCAATCAAACATAATTTATTTCCTAAAAGAAAAATAAGAACATGAAAGACTAACTTGGGAATATGAGAAGTTGAATATTGCCCCATTAATTGTATTAATAACCAAGAAAAGTATTGATATGAATCTTCTAACAAGGAAATATCAATTTCTAATCAATTAGCAAACATTTCAGTTGTTGGAGACATAAAAGTATTTAATAAATTAAACCCACCACCCTAAGAGTCCACAAAAAGAGTCAATCTTAAGCAGCTTTAGTCTTTTATTAGGATCTATTAGTCATAACATTCTTCCAAACACTTTAGATGTAAGGAGAACTAGATTTTTCCCTTTGACTATAACTTTAATTGTTTTGCTCTTTGAATCAAAATGGAGGGCACACTAAGAAACTAGATCCTTGAAAGCAAAAACCTCAAGGATACAACTAGCATTCACCAAACAATAATCCAAATCTTGTTCTTGAGATTTTCTTCTAGATTTAGGCTTAAAAACCACTAATATGCAACTAACGAATGAAATATTTTATCATGATGATTGAAGGAATTGACATTATCCCCACAAAATGGGTATTTCTTTCTTTCTTTTAGTCACCTATTTATTATTCTTTGAACATGCTTTGATATACATGACACCTTTAGTCATATGTTACGAAACTCTTAGTTGTTTAAAATATTATTTCATGAATGTTATTTACTCCAACATTTATTCATCACATGCCATCTTCTTGGGGGCATGCGAAAATGATAATTGGAAGTTAATTGAAAGAGGCATGTCTTTCATGGAAAGACACAACAATTGATTCATATTATGTTGGATCGCCACCCTTTTCCTTGTATATCAGGACTCCTTTAATGCATCATGAATTGCCCTCAAAAGGTGTGTAAAATATGTAATATTTCAATATTTCCACCAAGTATAGAACCCAATAGAGAGAAACCAATCTTGAGCGGCTAGACTATGCAAAGGTGTCTATTATTTGATGCGCATAGGTGTGGTGTGCACAGAAGAAAAGTTTATACAGAGGGATGGAATGTGAGGTTCTTCACACAAAAATGTTAAGCAACTAAGTAAAGGATTAGTGTGGAAGGGTAGGATGTGTAGGAGTGCACAAAGGAAACTTGCATGAAGCACAGAACATAATTTCAAAATAATGGATCTCTATACAAGGTTTGAAAAATGATTAAGTATTATGCACTCGTGAATCCATTTTTTCCATGGTAAAATATGGATCAATAGAAAATTGGGAAGAAATAAAAGAGGTTTCTTTGTATAGGAGAAATCAGATATTAAAAGTGAGACATGAAAATGCATCAACGTTCACCTTTTTTATTCAATTTGTTATGGTCATTGTGCCTTAAAAATGATAAGAAACCAATAATTATAGTCCTATTCTAGGGGAAACACTCTTTTACAATAAATTAGCTCTAAGGTATTATGGCATATATAAGGTGTTACAGAGGATTGAAAGTATTGCTTACAAATTGGAGTTTACTCCATCTTCACATGTACATCCAGTCTTTCATGTTTCTTGCTTAAAAAGGGTAATTGGTGATAAGATCTCAATCAAATTATTCTACCATAGATTAATTAAGAAGGGAAAATGATACTAGAACCAAAAACAACTTTGGAACAAGGACTAAGTAGCTGATGAATTGATGAATTACTGAATACCTCATCAAATGGAAGAAAATACCAGTGGAAGAAGCGATATGGGGAGATGAGTTTTTCATGCAAAGATACCCACAAAGAGTCAAGTGTTGACGAAAACACTTCTTTGAAGGGGAGGGGCATGTTTAGCCCTATGTAAGCCCCATATTAACCCAAAAACCCTTTTTTAATCCATAGATATTAAGTGATTGAATATCTATTCTTATATTGTGGTGTAGGCTATAACCCCTCATGGTCGCATTTTATTATAATTGTACCCTTTGTCTTATTATCATCAAATACTGTCATGTTCATTGTATTTATTATAACATCGGGTTTCCCCTTTGAAGAGGATTATACTTATTAGTTTCCTATCAATTCTAAGGCACAAGGAGCATAACACAATTATTGTCATATGGTGGTTTTATTATTCAATACCCTAGTTATGATTAAAATGAAGTGAATTTATTTGCAAGTTGAGACTCAGTATTTGGATAGGCCCATAGAAAAACTCTTCATGCTAAAATTATGGCTGGCCTTATTTTTTTAAGTCAACAAATTGGTGTGTTTGGATGAACTAACCTTTTCATACCTACTATTAGAGAAGTCAAATTACCACAAAGAAGTAGCCATGCTCTGATAAAGGATTTAAGAAGCATAAAGGTATTGTAGGAACTTCAGTTTCTTCCTATGAATCTGAAGTGGATCTTTCTATGACCATATTTTCAAAATTGACCATCTTTTAATTTCTATTTTTGTAATTCACTTAGAAAAACCATTTTTTCTCTTTGAACCCAAAACTTAATGTTAGTGTTGGTTGGTTGGCCTAGACCACAAAATTTTATATTGGCTCGGAAGTTACATATAATTTTGGGAAAATTGAGAACTTAGAGAGCTATTTATCCTTCACCATTCCATTGGTATAGTTTTTGTCTTCCCGTGGATTGTGCTTTACCTATGTGTTTCTATGATTCTCATATTCACCCCCTACCCTTATACAAGCAAAGAGTTGTGCCAAAATGATGCAATCCTAGATCTTAAGCAATGAACATAGACCCAACACATCTCATTCCTTTATTATGGAACATTATGTGAGAATGGATTTTCACTTCTATATTCGGGGTTCATATTCCAATTTTGCACTTTAGTTATAAGTAATAGTAAGAGTAAGGTTGGTTGTGTATTCCATTCTCGAGAAGGGAGATAGGGTTATAGGTCTTGAACCAAGATTTTCCCTCTACATGAACATGATTTGGTTGGGGTCAAGAGGTGTAAAGCACCCCATCCTAGTCGAGGTGTTGCACGTGTTCAAGACCCAACTGGTCTTTTCCTAAGGAAATGAAGAACAATTAACAATAACATATGACTCATCCGATGATGCAATTGTATTTCACTTCCTCTTGTTTGGTTTCTCTCATTGTTCCACTCCTTCATCAAGTGAAAATTATTGTCAATGGCACTTCCCCTCCTTCCAATCAAGTGGCTTTCGTTGTTCCCCTCCTTCGCCGGGCTAACTCTTCTCCCTTACTAGCCATAAAACTATATTGTCAATATCACTTCTAATTTTGTCTTAGTAGCAATACCAAATTTGATTCTTGTTACCTATACTATGTTTCCCATAGCAATTAGCAGTTAGCCTGAAGAAAGAAAACATTATTGATAGTGAAAACCATAAGAGAATAGTGAGCTCTATCTCTAGCTAATAAAAGAATTCATAGATAGATAAATGTCTTTTACAATTTCTTTCCATATTATTCATATATCTTCCCTTACATTTCAATATAAACTAAATTGTGATTCATCTCGGATTTTTAATAAATACATTCCTTTTTTATCCAAACAAAAACAATGAAAATACCAGTTTGGCTATATATATATATATAAAACAAGATTATAAAATACCATTAAAATTTTAATCATGAAACAACTATAAAATTTGAACTTCACTATTGACTTCGTTCTCAAAGTATTATTGAGAAGGTCATGGCATGAGTGACTTAACTATATATCCAGCTCACCTGGAGATTTGGTCCGGCATCAGGTTCAATAAATCATTGTGGATGTACAAGAACTAGTTTAATAAATCACTACAGATATATAGGAAAGGATAAGTAATGATAACATTTGATTCGATCAAGCATGGAACAATAACCCCAAATTCACTCAAGCTCGTTTTATATCATGAAACATGCTCGCCTTCTTGAATGCATATACAAATAATGCATGTCATGCAGTTGTTAAAGTGTTGTCACATCGAGATAGAAGTTATTGCCACATGATGTAAGTAACTATGGACTGTGAATTATGTCGAAACATTTAATATTTTTAACTAACTCTAAAATTAACATTAATCCATCGAACAATCTATACTTAAAATATATATCCTCATGTCATAAAGTTTATAATCACTCATGTAATCTTTTGCCTCAACATAACACTAAATAAAATTTCAAACTTTTTCATTAATTAAAAATAAATTATAAATATTAATACAATGAAAAACAAAGTGATTATTAAATTTTGAAATTAAAACTTGAAATTAAATAAAAAAAATATAACCATAAATTATGCAAATTTATTAAAAAAATGTATGAAGATTACTCATAATTTAAAAAAGAGATATGTTCATTATACAGTTTGTACTTTGATTTTAAAAAATAGTTTATTTCTCGAACCAAACCATATATCTTACGATGTGTATCTACTCACCTAAGCATATAAATAATTGTTTTGGATTTATTTATGAAAGGAAATTGTATTGGTAAGAAGAGGTGTCTATATATCAGCCTAGATACAATTTAAATTTAGATTTACTGACAATCGAGACATATCAAGTTTGGCCTAGATACAACATAAATTTAGATTTACTAACAACCGAGAGGGATCAAGTTTGGATCTAAGCTAGTACTCTTGCATTCCATAATGGATTTCCTTGAGCCTTTAAATAGGCTTCATAATAACAAATGTCATGGAAAAATACCATAAGAAAAACCATGAGTTGCCAATTGGAGCCCAAGAATTGCCAATGGTAAATCATTTATTTTATTTTTATTTGATTGACTCAAAATGTTTAAATAACATAACATAACATTACAACATCTCTTATGTATTAGATTAGAGAGCAACGCTATTAAATATTAAAAATTATTATACCTTAATAAAATTACAATAAATATCGTTTTATATTATTAAATATATAGACATTTAAATAAAAAATATAATAAGTAATAGTAAAGTGTTTTATTGTGGGGTAAATTTTATTAGTTGAAAAATAGGGAATTACATAGCAATGTCCAAAAAATAGGCCAGTCTCTCGTTAGGGAGGCCGGACCAAAGCAAAAAGCATACTCTCCTCAAGGAGATGAGAGCTAATTGAAAACTAAAAGTTACAAAAGTAAACAAACTACTACTATTATTCAAGCTAGAGTGGCCAATTGCAAAAGAATCTATTGTTATGGCATACATCTAAACCATCAAACATCATGATAGGGGGTCCAAATCATATCATGTTACTAGGATGGGAGTTGTAGGGTTTGTTGAAATTTGCCCTGCTATGGGAGGTATACCAAGGTGGCACTCTATCCGCTTCATTCTTCTATCCAAAATGTTAAGATGACTTTTCATGTGCTTGAGGGAGTGGAGGATATCCAGGTGGGTTTCATGGTGATCTAAGATAGTCCTACCCATTAGAAATTTCATTTTACAATAGAGTTCGATAACCTGCATTAAATAATTGTACCACCCCCCTGTGTGTCCAATATCTGAGACCCAGTCAACCCACTTCACTAGAGTTTCTATGTCTGAAAGGGAGGATCGATGAGAAGAGGCTTCCTCCTCCATTCTCGTGAGCTCTTCCTAAACATGGGTAGGAGTGAGTTCATGAAACCGAGTGGCAAAGCGTTGAATCATGTGGTGCATGCGATTGTTTGCACCATATACTTTCTCATGATAAGAAACAACCCCTCATCATTCCCAACCTCACTAACCAACCTGAGGAAACAAGATGTCAAGGAATCGGGAGAACGATAATACCGGCACAAGAAGGATGATCCCAATGACTAAATAACATAATGCCTAAATAGGAGACAAGTTTTGGCCAAAGGATGAACTAGTGTAGTGTCCCAATTACCTAGATCTTGTAGACACACCATGTGCCACTGAATTTCTCGAGACCCCCTGTTAGCCCAACCCCTGAAGAGTTATTTTTAAAATAGAATAAGCGCAAAAATAACATAAAGAGGAAACAATAAAACCAACTTCTTAGGCTATAATCTAAAATAAATACTTGAAATGATGCCTAACTTATTGATCCACCAGGCCTCTTTTCACCACTTAGGGTTTAGGTCATCAACATTGCAACAAGAGAAGCAGACTGGAGGTCGAAAACCAAATTCAAATAGAGGGTTGTATGAACTTCCCTCATAAACACGAGTACTCCACAAAGGAGGAAGCCTTATGAGGTTCATTCGTTTCACTCGAACACGAAAGTAAGGATTCTGTAGAGCATAAACACTATGGTAATATAACAATGAAAATGGTCCTGCGAGATAATACTTGAGAGAACCAACACTAGACTCGATCACCCAAAATAGCTTTGTGCACCACCAAGGCACCAAATAATGTGATCAAAACATCTGCACCACTTTAGAGGTATAATTCTCCAAGGCCCCCATGGAGTTACACATGCACTAATAGAAAGAATGCCTTTTAGCCAGAAATGTCACTTAGGAAACAAGAGGGGAGGACTGGACCAGGGAGAGAATAGTAACTCCCTGAGAAGGTAATGCATACAAGGTTGACAATATTTCCAAAACCCCTCCTCAGGACAGTGGATAGCCACCAAGAGAAACCAGACAACAAGAGACTTCCAGCCACAAAAATATAACAACCCCAACACTAAAAAAAATTGGAAACAACACCTTCAATAATAAGAAGAGTTTCGGGGAAAATCACATGAAGAAAAAACTTTGTCAACATGTTTCGAACCAACCAATGTGGTTCATTGTCAGGACAAGTTGAGGAGTCAGATCATAGCTGCAAAATAAATAGGGAGAGCAGATCTTCAAACAGATAGATTTACCATCAACATCTATATAACAGCTAGATTAATGTTAAAAAGTCAAAAGTAATTACAACTAATAATAGAATAATATCCTCATTTTGGGAAATATAATAATTATAATATATTATATATTAGATGTTTATAATTATTAAAATAGTTTCATTAGGATATTAAATTATTTAATTGCTTTTTATTTATTTTTAATTTTTTATCATATAGAAGCTTGAAGGGATTTTTATTATATTCTCATTATATATTAGAGTGATATAATATAATTTTATTAAATATTTAATCCAATGTGAAAATAATAATAATAAAGGTTCTATTTATATTAATATGTATAATATTAATTTCAAAAATAATAAATAAAATAATAAAAAATAAAATAAAATAAATAAAATAAAAATTCTATTTATATTAAAAAAAAAAGAGAACAACACGGGATATTTAAACAGGAGACTAAAAACGTTGCGATAGCTGGCCACGGCTCTGAGAGATCGGGCTTCCCTCGGCTCTGTCCCTAGAGGTCCGCTCCTCAAGCATCCTGCAGGCTACGCGCGAGCCTGCACTAGGCCTGATCCATGGAGGTTTGAGCTATCCCTAATCGTTTTTGGCAGGCTCCCCTCAGAGCTTGTGTCCATGGAGGTGTTGGGCACACCCCAGGCGGCTCTCCCCTCCCCCCGCTGATCTCATCAGCTGAGGCCTTTAACCGGCTCTTGGAAGGTCTCCCTAAGAGGAAGAATGTCGAAGCTGTAAAATTCATCAAGAAACTGGATGATATTCCAGAGATCTCCCTTCCTCCGGAAACCCCGATTCGGGTTGCATTGTCCTTGTCCGAGCAAGCTCTTATCGGCTAGTTCACTCGACTATGGCCATCCCCCAAATCCACTGAGAGCTGGTTCAGAAGAAACTGGGCGTCGTTGATCAAAGAAAGTGTGACCTCTTACTTCCTTGGGCAAGGATTCTTCCTCTTTGAGTTTACCTCAAAGGACGACAAAGACCTGATCTTTCGAAACGACCCCTACTTCATGGGCCCTCAGGGCCTGTACCTGAACAAATGGACTCCGAACTTCGATCCAGCAGTAGATGTTCCCAAAGTTGTCCAACAGTAGATCCAGCAGTAGATCAAGTGAACAACAAGGATCAATATGATTGTGCCAAGATCTGCGTGGAGGTAGCTCTGGAGGTGGGACTTCCAGAGGCCATCAAAATCAAGGTAGGAAGCTGGACACACATGCAGAAACTAGACTATGAACAGCTGCCCTTCAAATGCCAGAAATGCCATGTTTATGGCCACTTCACCAGAAGTTGTCCGTCCACCATGGAAATTGAACAAGGGAAGGAGGACAGCTGGAACCAAGTCAAATGATCTAAAACTTCTCTCAAGGCACAGAAGGCGGGAGGCACTATTCCTCATCAAGGCCCTGCTTAGCAGATCCCACCCAAGACTGCTCCAGAAAATAGGTTCGATCCTCTTAGCTCTCAACCAGCGGACACGCATGAAGTGGTGGCCCAGAAATCAGTGACTCCAAAGAAAGGTAGCCAGCCCAACCTTTCCAAGGACTCAAACGTAGCAGAAAGCTCAAAAGGAACCCTAGAAGAAGTTGAGGAAGAGGACCAAGAATCGGAAGACTCGGAGGAGGAAGGAGAAATAGGAGATTCCCAAGCCTCTGTAAGGAGATCTACAAGAGGGCGCAAAACAGATCGGGAGAAAAGGGAGTACGAAAAGTACAAGGACAGTTGCAGGGCAGCCAACCAACTTTGGAGAGGCTGTTAGCAAAAAAATCGAAGATGGCTAGAAACCAGCATCAAGGCTCCAAGGGAGCCCACCAAAGCAAAGGTAAATAATGAAAATAATCTCGTGGAACTGTAGGGATATGGGGAGAAAAATCAAGGAAGAGGCTATAAGAAATTTAATAAGAATAGAAGCCCCGGACATACTCCTTCTCCAGGAGACTAAGATGGAGGACTCGAACTTCCTTCATTCAAGTAGAAAACTCTGGAATAAGAACAAAGCAGCAGTTGTCTCAACCTGAGGAGCCTCTGGAGGGCTAGGAACCCTTTGGAATGATAGCATGTTCTCGCTAATAACCGAGATTTCAACCACCCACTGGTTGATGCTAAAGATGCAGCATTTAGTTACTAAAGAAATCTTTTGCCTCTTCAATGTTTATGTGCCGGTCAACGCTGGAGAAAAAAAGACCTGCTGGGACTTAATAAGAAACCAAGCAGATATGGGCACTCTAGAAAACACGATCGTTCCAGGAGACCTAAATCTCATGTTGCATTCTTCAGAAAAGAGTGGAGGAAGCATTGTGCGAGACTCGGTAAGGGAATGGGCGGAGGATCTCCTTCAAGATTTGGACCTATTAGATATCAAGACTGTTTCGAGTAAGTACACGTGGTCAAATAAAAGAATAGGGCCTGGGCACATTGCAGCAAGGTTGGATAGATTATTTGTGTAAAGTTCCTTCCTTTTGCTTAGTTTAGATGCAAGTATGCATGTTCTTCCTTGTAGCACCTCTGATCATAACCATATCAAGATGATCTTCCGGGCTCACTCTGATCTTGGCCCCATCCCCTTCAATTTCATCCCTCTTTGGATCAAGGAACCTAGCTTCTTGCAGATAGTCAAGCAAAGTTGGTCCCAACCAGTCAACGGATCTCCATTTTTCATATGGGAAGAAAAACTCAGAAGAGTGAAATCTGCCCTAAAGTGTTGGGCTAAAACTCTTCGTAACCCAACTACTGAAAGGAAAAAGATCCAAAGTCTGCTAGATATCCACCATCTGCTCTCAGAGGAGGCTCACATATCCAAAGAAATTCTGGACAAAGAGGTCCATCTTCAACAGCAATATCATAAAGCCTGCCTGGACGAAGAGGAAACATGGAGGGTTAAATCTTGCTGCCTTTGGCTCAAAGCAGGAGACAGAAACACTTCATATTTTCACAAACAATCTCAAGCCAGAAAAAGCTTCAACTACATAGCTGAAATCAAAGAAGAAGCTATTACCCACAAAGACTTTATAGGCATCAAGCAAGCAGCCTTTCTCCATTTCCAAAATCTGTACAGCGAAGAGGTGAATGTGACTCAGAACTCTTGTCTTCTAGACGGGGTTCCCTCTTCAATCTCAGCTGATATGAATCACCATCTAGAAGCCAAATTCACCATGGACGAGGTCAAAATCGCTCTCTTTGCCATGGACTCAGACAAAGCCCCAGGTCCTGACGGTTTCTCTACCAGGTTTCTCTAATCCTGCTGGCACATTATGGGAAAAGATCTCCATAAAATGATCCAAAAATCGCAAGTCTGTCAGAAAATTGGAGGAAGCACAAACTCCTTGTTCCTTGCACTTATTCCTAAGGAGAAGGGCGCCAATTCCTTCAATATATTTCGTCCCATATCTCTTTGTAACATTGTCTACAAACTGATCACCAAAATCATTGCTAGCAGGCTGAAACTCATCCTCCCTAAAATCATTCCAGAGAATCAAGGGGGCTTTATTCATGGAAGACAGTTGGTGGACAACTTCATTTTAGTTCAAGAGGCAATCCTATCAAGTCACCACCGCAAGGAAAGAGGTATGGCCATCAAACTAGACTTAGCAAATGCTTTTGATCACGTTAGACATAGCGTTCTATTGAATGTTTTGCAAAAATTTGGATTTGGAGCGAGCTTTATAAACTGGATCGGGGCTTGCATCTCGGAGCCATGGATAGATCCTCTAATTGACGGCGGAGTTGTTGGTTTATTTAAATCTACAAGAGGATTAAGACATGGCTTCCCCCTGTCCCCTCTGTTGTTTTTTATCCAAGCCTCCATTCTCAGCTTTCACTTAAATAAAAAAATGCAAGATCAGGATATTCCAGGGATTTGCATTGTGAGGGAAGTTCAGAATATAAATCATGCCCTATTTGCAAACGATACACTATTACTTGGGGTCGCTTTGATCGACTCATCCACCATATTCAAAGAGGTCCTGGATGAGTTTGGCATGATGTCTGGAAGTAGTCTCAACAAGGGAAAGTGCCACATCTATTGCTGGAATACCTCGCCCTCTTTGCTTAATTCCATTGCCAGATGCTTAGGATTTGTTGCCTCCTCTGTATGGACCTCATTTAAGTATCTAGGGTTGCCCATCTTCCTTAAGCGTGCCTATAGCAAGGATTGGCTTCCTCAACTAGAAAAATTAAAGATCAAACTCCAAGCATGGAGCTTTAACTGGCTAAATATTGCAGGCAAGTCAATCCTGATCAAAGCAATTCTCTGAAGTCTCCCCTTATTCCAGTTCTCAGTGCTTCTAGCTCTTGTAGGCATTCTTCAGAAAATGGACCAGCACATTCATAATTTCTTCTGGAAGGGGGGCAAGAAAAACGAGAGGAAAATCCCTCTTGTCAATTAGGAGACAGTCCTCAAACCTCAGATGGAGGGAGGTCTAAACTTCAAGAAGCTCCCCCTGCAGAACATCGCCATGGGAGCCAAGCTTCTTTGGAAAATCATAGCACCCAAGCCTGGCTGGGCTCAACTAGCGCTTTGGAGGAAATACTTCAAAGGCGAGAGGACAAGATGTTTGGATGGGCCTCTTCCCCAAGGCACCTCTTCATTTGCCAGACTCAGCTCCAAAGCTGCCCCTCTGATCCGCTCCAAGGCCTACTGGATCCTAGAAATGGAAAAAAATTAACATCTGAACAGATCGCATAATGGATCGCGATCCGATCGGTGACTGCCCCTCCATGAAGACATTGCGTGATTGGCTAATAGACATGGGTAAATCCACATTGTGGGATATCTCCAAGTGGGAAGGGACGCGTTGGGCTAGCTGGAACGTCTTTGATCCACCTTCAAAACTCCTTCAAGATGCCAACTACCTCTGCGTTGTGCTAATTGGAGCTACCCCTTCACACCTCTGCAAAAAAGACAGACAAGGTTGGGGTTCCTTAACTGTGGGCTACACTGTTTCTCATGGCTATACGAACCTCACCTCAATACCGAACGTTCCTCCTGATCCGGCCCCGTGGAAGACTATTTGGGGCATCCCATCACTACCCAAGATAAACATGTTTAGTTGGCTTCTATGCCACAGAAAAATTTTCACCGATGAGAACCTGCAGAGGCGTGGTTTCTATGACCCGTCTAGATTCTCCTTGTGCAGAGAGAACGCAGAATGTGTCACGCATCTCGTATTAAAATTCAAATTTGCAGTGCAGGTCTGGAGAGAACTAATGGATCATTAGAATCCAAACTTTTAACTGCTTGCCTCCATAACTGATCTTTTCACTAACTGGCAGAACAGATATCCAGGTCCCCCCCAAAAAACAAAGTGATAAAGGTCGCCTGGTATTCTCTCCTCAAATTTGTTGCTAGCAGGTCTGGCTAGAGCGGAACAGCAAAATCTTCAGAAACATCCAACACGATGTCAAAATGGTAGTGGCTAAGATAAAGATACAACTAAAAGAATGCCTGGAGGATCAAAAAGACGACTCGAATCTTAGTCAACTCGACACTATTTGGGGGACTTCCTTAAACCTGCAATTTTGTCAAGCCGAAAGAAGCATTATCTCTCTTGAGGAATGGAAAATAAGGGGGATAAATAAGGAAGAATTTTAAGACTGGATCTCCAACCATAAGGTGCATTCTCTCTTCTTCGATGGGGCAGCAAAAGGAAACCCTGGCAAGGCTGGGGCAGGAAGAACGGTTAATAACACTGAAGGCATACTAATCCACAGCTTTGCCTAGGGTCTAGGGTTCAACTCCAGCATTCAAGCAGAAGCATTGACCCTCTACCAAGGTCTCAAGATGCTCTTGAATCTGGAAATTAAGGAGGAAATCATACTTTGGGACTCTCAAGTGATCATAAAACTCATGGTGACCAATACTGCCCCCCGGGACTTAAGATTAGCAAGGCTGATTCATAGAATCAGAAGCTTGGGGAAGCTGTTCCAAAACTTGAAATATTTTCATGTATTGAGAGACAACAACAAAGAAGCAAATCGTGAAGCTAATAAAGTTGTACTTCTCTCTGCCGGGGCAATGATAAGGGACGGAGATGAAACATGGGATCCAATTCCATAATCATTTCAGCAAATATGTTTTATTGTCTGATTCTAAATCAGTTTGTTTGCATATTCAAGCTTGGGAAAATCACAGAAATCAACTCCATTGTTGAACTCAAAAAGAGCTGGAAGCAGAATACAAACCCCTCAGTACTTCAGGAGGTTGATCCTATTTGGATCTGGACAACTCCCATTGTAATCAGAATTCTGGCATTTAGGCCAATCAACTAATCAATCCATAACCATTCTTGTGAAAAGAAAAAAGGGGAGGAGAAGAAGTTTTGTATAAATTTATATGTTCTAATATTAATTTCATTTAAATATTAAATCACTTAATTTAACAACAGAAAAAAAGGAGGAGGGTTTTATAAATCAAAAGTCATTCAATTCTTTATTGATATACTTAATCATTAAGCTAATAGGGAATAAATTATTATTGAGTATCGATTAAAATTAATTTCTAATTCTTAATTTATTTAAATTTTATTTATAAGGTCAAGGAAAAAGCTTAATAACAAAAACTATGAAAAGGAAAAGTAATAAAAATAGAACGAGCGACAAATTTTAAACACTAGAAGGACAAGAACATGATGATAAGAGAAAAAAACAAGAAAGGCCTTGAAAATTAAAAAGGGCGGGAAGGGGCAAAAAGGAAGGACTAAGAAGAAAGGGCAGGGATCCAATAACTATTGATCTTCCAACCATCATCTCTATTGAGATTGTTGGGCCTTTTTTCAATTTCAATCACCTACCTGAATTTACAATGATGGAATTGCGCCACCTTGGTAATAACCTTGGCTTCCTCAATACAGACCTCATGCTTGGTATTTTCTGCATGCTCCACTAACGCTAAAAACTTGGTTCTCCCATGTCTTAGGTCAGCTGCATGTTTGCTAATCCTTTGATGGATAGAGCGCCCTGTTTCTCCGATATAGGGGGTCCCACAAGAACAAGGGATTAAGTAGACGCCCTTCATGTCCTTAGGGTCAATGGGATCTTTCACCGATCGGAGGGATTTACGAATGGTATTGAGGGGCCTAAAGGTAGAGGGAATATTATATTTCTTAAGGATCTGAGCAATCTTGTCCGTGGTTCCCTAGACATAGGGAATATGGACACCTTGCAGGCATTCTTTAGGTACTTTCTTAATTACAGAATTTTTAGATGCTTTAAGGAAAGCCTTCTGACCTAAGCACCTACTATAGCCATTCTCCACAAAGACATTAAGGAGATGGGATTTCTCCTTGTCGAAGCTCTTATTATCAAAAATCCTAAGGGCACGAGTAGCGAGGGTGTTAAGAACACCCAATTTTTGAGCGGGGAAATGATGAGAATCGGCATGAAGATACTACTCAGTATGCGTTTTCTTCCAGAATAGTGAGTGGGAGAGGGAACCGTCCTAGTTTTTAGAAAAAAAGAATATCCAGGAAGGGGAGGCAACCATCGACTTCTTTTTCCATGGTGAACTTAATGGCAGAAGATTGACAGTTGAGGTGATTGAAGAAGAGATCCAACTCCTCCTGGCCATGGGACCAGATGACATTAGTGTCATCAACATATCTTTTCCATAGCTTGGGATGGAGATGGGCTGAGACCAAAGCTTTGGCTTCAAAGTCTTCCATAAAAAGATTCGCAACAATAGGGGGAAGGGGTGAGCCCATGGCAACACCACAAGTCTGCTCGAAGAATTCACCCTCGAAACAGAAAAAAGTGGAAGTGAGACAAATCTCAATCAGCCAAGTGGTATCGGGATCTGTTAGGCGATATATCACTTCCAAGGTCTCCTTTATAGGGATGCAAGTGTAAAGGGAGATCACATCGAAGCTGATGAGGACGTATTCAGGGTCAAGCTTTATGCCCTTAAGCTCATTAATAGAACATAAGCCCCAAAAAGGTAACAACAAGAAAACCAAATAAGTAGGAAGAAATATTCCACTAGAAATCGAAAAGGAGATAGAGGTTGCCACTGCACCTGCCTGGAATCGAAATCCCTATTGCAATTTACCTCAATTACCTTGAGAGCTTGAAAAATAATTGGTTGAATGGAGCAATATTCAACCTTCAAGTAATAGCCTTCATGGAGATTTTCCCGTGCAGTCCCTCCATCGAGCCTAATACAGTTTAATGAAATCACCATGATTCCCATGTTCCATGCCCTCGAGATGGTTGCTCTATCCTGGACGTTGTCACGCTAGTTGCAATTAATGGAGCAAATTAATGGTCACACAAACTAACAATAACTTTAGTCAAGGTAGTATTACATTTTCCTCCTTCGTAAGCACCAAATGAAACAATAATAATTCCCCCTTTTTAACAAACACATGCCACCCCATTCAAAGATAAATAATAATAAAATTAAACCTCAATATATACAAATATGTTATAACATTGATTTCACAATACAACCACCAACAAACATATAATATTAGCATTATAACCTATCCCAATGTAACAAAATATATCATACAAGCGCACCTAACATAAAAACTATAAAAGCATCAAAAATGAGATCTATCCTTAAATATTCCTATTGATGTGAACTAGAGTTTTGAGATTTAGGTGTCCAATGTTTATAAAGAAAATATTGTATATATATTTTAGTGCATAGTTTTAAGATATTATTTCCCCAAGTAATCCATAATTTTAAGATATTATTTCCCTAGTTAGTAGCCATCAAGTGTTTTAAATTATAGAAGTTCCTTAAGAGTTGACTTTAATTTGTTTTCTCATGTTACACTTCTAATAATTTTTCTCTTCAATTTTGTTTTCTCGAAAAAGGTAATCCACATGCTTATAATAACTCTTTCTCATTTTCTCTTTTGCCAATGTGAGAATAAACAAATTTAAGGACTAATTTCATGTTTATTTGTTATTAACTATTATCAATGTTAAATTTATTATAATATTAGTAATTATTTTTAAAGGTGTAAAGCTACATCGAAGGAATAGAATAGTTGGATATATCATTCTCAGAACCATCGTAAAGGATGGACAATTGGATATATGATGATAGTCACCCTTTTTTTTGGTCATTTATGTGTAATTGGGGGCTCATATCTATTTTGTTTTTTGATTGGACAAAAATCAAAAAATCTATTTTTGGGTTTCGTTATTTCGATATATCATGATCTGGTTCTACATAGTTTGGCAGTGATTGTTCAAATTCCAAAGATGGATGTTTCATATTATATTGTTTCCCTGTTTTATATTTTGAAGATGGGTTCCTAGTGGGAAATAACACATTGAAAAAATATTATGTAATTGCGAACTTTCATCATTGAAAAGTTCATTTTTTCTTCTGAAAAATAAAATAAAAATACCCGCACCTATGATCTGTTATCCACGGTTACAAGTAGTATATGCAAAATCCATAAAACAATCATATTGACATTAGATCTCAAAAAAACCTAAATGTTCCAAACCAATCTACGTGGGCATC
The DNA here is from genome assembly GCA_000404065.3 of Pinus taeda. Lineage (NCBI taxonomy): Eukaryota > Viridiplantae > Streptophyta > Pinopsida > Pinales > Pinaceae > Pinus > Pinus taeda. The sequence goes on from APFE031588728.1 coordinate 30,453, forward strand.
CTTACATTGGGTGATGTGTGGAGGCTGATTAGGAAACATGTTAACAAGTGGGGATTGGTTTTAGGATTAGGATTGAATCTGTTGTTGTTGTTGTTGTTGTGGTTGAATCTTATGATGATCCATGTAATTTTTAGGCCCAAAGAAAGAAATTGGTCTGGACGACACTAGCCACGTGGTAAAAATTGATTGGATTGAGGATGACAAAATCGAAAGATCTGATTGACAAAATCTACCCAGCCAAAGCTGGCATAGGAACACCTTTGGTGTAATTAAAGGGAAAATGGTGAATTATTATTTTTTTTCACTTCAATTTTTCTTTTGTTGTTTTTTTTTATTACATGAAAAAACTAATGTTTAAAGGAAAAATGATATGTTTATATAGCAGCTCGAGGAAGTCTTTCTATGATATTATGAATGAAATGGAGCAGTTCGGGAAGGGGATTCACATTATTAATATGGGTCATTAAAAAATTGAGTGATTCCATGTTATTGAAATTATTTACAATAATTATTATAATTCTAAAAAAAATGCAACTAAGTTGGAAGATATATTTGAGATGTAGAAGATGTCTCTTCTACATTTATCAACACATGAAATTATGAGATTTTCATCACGTCTTCAATATCTGAAAGAAGAAATTAATGGAGTATAAGAAAGTGAGAAACAATTTTGTGAATTGAAAACCTTTTTACATTCATTCCAAGATGAAGATCCTGACAGTTACTATGATGCATCCATAACCTTCATGGACAAAGGTGGGAAAGTAGCTACAACTTTCAGTGAAAGCGTGGCGGAGTTCGTATTCTCATACAGTAAGAAACAAAGAGCACATCAATTTGTCAAGTCAATGATGAATGATTTCGAAGGAGCAGGAAAAGAAATGCATGATCAGGACCCTGATGTCTCTAATAGCCTTACTGAGAACATGCAAACAACATTAGCAAAAAAATGTGGATGTTTATTTTGATAGCATATCTGAATTTTTGGAAGTGGAACTTTGTAAACATTTGACATATAAGGTTGATCACTTTCTTTGGTAGTATTTATCCTGAATCTTCTAAATCATATTAGTTTTAATTAACATAATGATTATTTGTTTCCATTTCCCTAATAGGTTGGGAGAAATTGGTCATGACCAAAGGAGAGTTGGTCGACTTCAAGAAGTAATTGTATGTAGAAAATCATGTAGATTCACAAGCTCATGTAATGTACTAAAGCATAGGACAAGAATCTACTTCTACTTTAAACTAGTGGAAGCCAATAGATCGATAAAAAAAATAATAGCAAGAGGAAGATAAATTAATGGCACATAACACAATAAGTATCCGGAGAAGGCCTCAGCTAAAAACCCCTACTAACTCTATTGCATTAATCATAAATCCAAGATGATAATTCAATGCTTGTTCTCACAAGAATAATCCCAACACTTAGTATGATCAATATCCCTGCTCATAAGGAAGGTCAAGCCACTCTATATCTTCTTCTACTGCTCTCCAAGCCCCTAATTCCTTGCACAATTCCTATGGATGAATAGCCCATATTCATGGGAATCCAGTGCATCCAAAACTGCATAATCCACACTAGGTTCGGTTCCTGATTGCATGCATGATCTATACAACTCAGTAAATCATATAATTGATAGTACATTGTCCCTGCACTCTAGTCTCAACTGGTTCTTTCTCATAATCAACATGCATGTGTTTCTGATGGGGGGTATTTAGTTAACTGGAGTAACACTAGTGAATGAATTAGTGCACCAACTGACTATTAACTCTCTATTAGTTCCACAAATAGTTTGGAACTAATTTAATTGAACATAACTCAGTGAACTAAGTTATCTAATTACAACTCACAATTAAACTCATCCTAAACCCCTAAAACTTAAGGAGAACATATGCATGACTTCAGAAAGCCTTCCAACTCAAAATTCCTAAGCTAATTAAGTTAATTAAACTTAATTAAATATTTACAAGTTTCTATGAGAAAATAATTCGATTTTAATTCTCAGTTTAATTCAAGGACAAATTAAACTGGGATTTCTGGATTCTATTATTAACATTAATTGTTGCCATTTTCAACACTCCCTCTCAACAAGAAAGGAATTCAACTCGATCCTGACCTTGAACCTTTGGAATGTTCCACATGAAACACTTATCTCTAGTGTTGTTGCTACAACAACTACAAAAAAAAATCCAACCTAAATCAGTATGGTGCATCTGTCATCAAATTCCCTGACTACTATTGCCTTTGTCTATTGAAAACTCTGAGCTTATGTTGACTCTACCTTTCTGCATTGTTTTCAGCCTTTCCCTGCGCTCTTCAATATCTGACTGCTCTAGCCTTTGTCACTTTGTTCTTTGACTGCATCAACCCCACTGATTCCTCCCGCTACTGTGTACTTTGGGCTCCCGTAGCAGGGTACAATCTATGAGATAAAACCTCTCAATGGATCCTCCCCACTTCAGCCCTCTTGGGACTATCGCTTCATATCGCCCCACCTCACACATGGAGGTATGGTTGCATGTGATCCCTCTGCCCACCTAGCTCAAAATTTCCCCCTACTAGAGGTCTTTGCATGAGTAAATGTCTCCACTCAGTCTCCTCTCAGCTTCTCTAGTTGTAGCTTCTCCTCAACTTCCTAAAGTTGCTTCTAAGGCTTCTTCTGGGGCTTCATGTTGAGAGGTAATTTATTCTCCCTCTCAACCACCAAGCCTTTAACATTTTCCTTTCTCCTCAAGGCTTTGCATGCATCTTTAACATCAAGAGCATACAGTTTCTTGACCCGTGAACCGATTTGTTTCACCTGTCTCGTGGTGATTTGTCTAAGGAAAACCTTTTCCTTACTAAAAATCACATCATAGACACGATCTTCCAATACTACAACTAAAACAAGATTCTTCAGATCTGTGATCTTGAGAGGGGAGCTAGACTCCCCCTGAAAAGTAAATGTGCCTAATCCAGTAGCACTATACCACTCATCATCTCCAAACTCTATGTTCTGCTTAAGGTCTTTCTCCTCAAAATCACTAAAGAGATCTTTATTCCCCGTCATATGGAATGTGGCACTGTTGTCAAGATACCATGCACCTCTCACGAAAGTCTTGGCCATGAATACAATGGGATTGAAATAAAGTTCAAATTGTGAATTTAAAGCTTCACCTGCTCTCACTACTGTCGGCTCCTTCTTGCTTGCTTTCTTCTATGGGTAGTTCTTGGCATAGTTCCCATGCTCGTGACTGTGAAAAAACTTGAATTTTGTCAATTCATATCCTTTCCACACTCCTCACCTTGGGACTTACTTCCCTTGGCCTTCTTTTCCTTACTCACTAAGGAAAAATCCTCTTCCACTTCCTTCGAAGAGGTCCCATTTCTGGTGTTCCTCTTGATCTCCTCTTGCATAAAATCAACCACAGTCATTCCCAATCTGGAAACTTCTCCTGACCATTGACAGAGTCATGATAAATATGCCAACTCTTTAGGAGTCCAAGAAGAGGAAGAATCACCATATCATCCTTGGAAATCATTATTCCAACACTTCCAAGTTCATCACGACATTGAGTGAACTTGATCAAGTAATTTGGAATTGAGTCGTCTGCCTCTATCTTGGTTTTTCGAATTTTATCTTTCATTTCCAACTTCCTATGGTCACTACTATTCTAGAAAAGTTCCATCAATTCTTTCCACATAGAATGCAGATTTTCCTTCCCATGGAGACTTGAGACAATGTGATCTGGAACTCCCTCAAGGATTATTCGCCTTGCCCTTGCCACACACTTCTTCCATTCGGCCAGATTCTGAGCATCCGATGTTGGTGGCTTGGGAATGTCCTAATCAATGAATTCCTTCAAGCCATTATATTCCAACATGGCCTCCATCCTGTCCTTCTAGGCTATATAATTTGAGATGCCATCCAAGGCATACGCAAGCTGCAAACCGTAGAACGCCATCTGTTGATCCTGAAGTATGTATTGCAAATTTGAATTTCACCTATAATCCAAAACTCAAAACTTCAAAATATCCTATAGTATATTGTTCTCATCTTAGATACCATGTAGAAAATCATGTAGATTCACAAGCTCATGCAATGTACCAAAGCATAGGACAAGAATCTACTTCTACTTTCAACTAGCAGAAGCCAATAGATCGATGAAAACAATAATAAATAGAGGAAGATAAATCAATGGCACATAACGCAATAAGTATCCAGGGGAAGCCTCAATTAAAAACCCCTACTATCTATATTTCATTATGTTGGGATGGGGTCCCCTGGGTCAGCTTTGGGGAAAAATCCCAAGTTTTGATGTAAAATATGATAAAAATATGTAAAGTTTTCGTGAATTGTGGATGCGGACCACATAGTTAATTAGAAGTCAAAAAGGATTTTTACCCTCATTTATGTAAACTTGAGTTGATTTTGGGAGATCTACCCATGGTCCACGAACCATGGGATTGTATAAATAGATGTGTCTTAGAGAGTCTAAGGTAGATCTAAGCCTTTTTTTCTATAGGTATGACGAAAGGAGTCTACAGAGTTAGCACAAGGAGGTAAGTCTTAGAAGGGGAAAATGCTCTGCAGATGAGTGCGCATAGGCCTAGAGTAGTGTCCGCAGCTGAGTGTGCAGACCCCTGTAGCTGAGTGCGTAGGGAAGTGTTGAGTCTGTAACCTTACATTGAAGACCAATAAAGAAGGTTGTTGCAGAAATTCCCGTGTTTTATCTTAGTACTTTTGCTATTTATGATTGCGATATATGTTGTAATGAATAATGTCTTTATGAAATAATGATGTATTGATGCACGAATTTATTGGATTCATCTTATTAACTGAATGTAAGTAATGTTAAGTGATTACGCGAAGATCATAACACTTTCTGTTAGGTTTATCAAACACTTGGGTAGATCTCAGCACATATTGATCCAAGAATAATCTAAGGTATTGTAAGTAGCTAATTTTCCTATTCAGGATCTGCAAAATCCAATCGTAGACCTTTGCGGACGTCTAGAGGCCAATTAAGGGAAATTATAGTGATAAGCCTTAAGGGCTTAGAGATCTATGTGAAGGAAAATATAGGTCATAAAAAGATGTCACACTAATCTCTGGATGTGGAAACTTGGTTCCAGCATCCCCCCATACTATTTCGAGTGAGACTTCAGTCCACGCTATGTGGATTGATGCCAAAAGGGCCATTATTGTAGGGTTTTGTTTGGTACAAATAACTTTTAACCTGGGTCAGGACCCCTTAAGCCAACAAATGGCTATGTTGTCGGGATTGGGATCTACATAAAGAGATGTGTGATGTCACATCACTGGTATCCGACCAAAGAGGAACTTGAGAAGTGGTTGGATAGAAAGATCCATGAATTCACGACACAAGATAATAGAAATCTGTGCCTGACAAAAGAGCAATGGCTGGATAGATATTTGTACACAGAAATATACGAAATTTTCTTTTGCACCTTCCTGATTGAACTATATGAGTGGATAGCTAAACTAGCATACGACCAAGGAAGGTGGAGGCTTGATGGTCCAATAGTGTGGACTCCGAAGCTAGTGCGGAGGTTGGAAGTTTTTGAAGATAAGATCACGTGCGTTGTTGACAATTGGCTTGATCGGGTTATGGGGGGATTTGTTACAGAGTTCACGATTGACACCTCAGTCAATCATAGCGAAGCAGAGCTATGCTTCTTCAAGGGACCACGAGGCAAGTATTTGAGATCTTTGAATACCTCGATTAAGATGCTCTTGTGTGAAGTGGATCTACGTGCTCTTGTGCTCTTGTGCTCTTGTGTGAAGGCAATGGGTTATGCCATTGCCTTGATGTTTGGATCTACGTGAAGTGGAAGGAGCTTTAGAAACCAAGAAAAATCAGGTCCTAAATATAGCTTGTTGACTGGACCTCCTGTAAGTGACGACAAAGGAGTGGTACAGGCCTTGCTGTGAAGCGTTGTCCAATTGATAAGGAAGGTTTTTCCGTGGACACATCATCCATCCACACCACCTCCAACTTATCCTCCACAACATACACCTTCGCCCACACCGCCACCACCATCGTCGTTCAACATGTCGAATATAATGAAGTTGCTAGTTTTTAAGGGCTTAGGAAGTGAGGATCCAGATCAGTTTTGGTTTGTTGCAAAGGTTGTATGGACAACGCAATAGATTACGGATGATAATATAAAGAAGGCGCAGTTTATGCTCTACAGGATCATGTGCTGACATGGTACATTAAGTACTGCACCAATAATCCGTTGGCATCATTAGCAGACACTCAGGCTGCTTTGAACAAATAATTCAATAAGCTTAAGTCTGAATCACAATCAATAATTGGAGTTAAGGAAATCACATTGAGGTTCGGTTAAACACCTTGGGATTTGGATCAAAGATTGAAGTGAGTGATCCGCAAAGCTAATATGCATATCACAGATAGTCATCACCGCGAGTGGTTTATAGCCTCACTCCTGCCCCACCTAAGGATTGCTTTATCATAGCAAAAGATAGGAACTCAAGAAGAAGCTCTGGAAATCATGATGAGATTGCACGAAATGCCTATTCATGAGGTGTCTTTGGGAGTCCAACAAACTCACTCACAGTTGCAGAACCTCTGCTTGGAATTACAGAGCTTAAAGAAAGAAAAGGGGGCCACGCCAAAGGTGCACGAAGAAGTCCGGTGCCTCAAGTGTAAGCTCCAAGGGCATGATAAAGATCACTTTCCTGTCTTCGCAAATTATATCACGAGGGGGGGGCTAATGCCTTTAGGGCAGGAAGCTCCAACAGGACCAAGCATGAGGCCCACGCTGTGGTGTGCTATTTGTCAGGTGGTTGGAAAACATGTAACTGATAACTATCATTTGCTACAAAAGTTTGTACAGACACCACAACAATTTTTCTACAATTTCTGCAAATCAGTGGGCCACCATGAGTGCCACTATCGTAGCTATGAACTAATGATGGAGAGGATGCCTACGTACTGAATGCAAGTAGAGACTCGGCATCTAGATCAGGGAAGTGGGGGATCACTCGGAGGATATCAAGGGCACAAATGAGGCCGAGGAGGAGGAGGACCTAGTAGAGGTCGTGGACACGTCATTTTCTATAATTGCAGAACCCCAAGGTACTACACATGGGAGTGTACGAGTTAGACATGCCAATCATGTCAATACTGCACTCAGTTTGACCACACAATATAAGAATGCCCTGTGCTGATAGCCAAGGTGTAGGAGAATAAGGTGCAACCTCAGCATCCTACCCAGAACTTACAGATGATGAGGGTTGATCCCCATGAAGAGGATCCAAATGTGAATATCATGTTGAGAAGCGAGATCACGACTGGTGACGATAAAGGAAAATGACCTTAAGAGGATGGATGGGTCCGCAAAGCCCCACAAAAGGAGATTGGCTTTGATCTAGAGTGCTTGAAGGAAACATTTATGGAGGAAAAAAAGACCTTCATTGAGGCCTCTACCTTAGGAAGTCATGACAAACTGCTAGAAATCGGAGCGCCTACAAAGTTTGACCCCTTTTTACTTACCACCTACTTGGAGACTTGTATGAAACTATTGTGCAATAGAAAGGATGTGAAAGGGCTACAGGAGTTGATAAATAAGTGTATTGGAAAGGAAAATGCTCTTGAATGACACCACGTAGTCAGAAATATTGGCAAACATAAGGTAAGAGCAGGGGGCGAGATGAGGCTCACTGCACAAATAGGAGACTATGAGATGGACTAGGTTATTTTGGATTTAGGATATGATGCAAGTGTTTGTCCTAAAAAAACATGGGAAAGAAAGGGAAGACCTACATTGTAGTGGTCTCCGATTCAGTTGAGGATGGCGAACCACCAAAATATTATCCCTATGGAACGTCTACATGGAGTTACCATAGATATAGAAGGTGCGAGCATGGTGGTTGATTTTGAAGTGATAGAAATTGTTGATGACAACAATCCATGCCCCATGCTCCTTGGAATTGATTGGGATATTAATATAAATGGGGTAATCAATTTGAAGAAGTGGACAATGTCATTTGAAAATAAATCACTCCACGTTGTAGTACCATTGGACCTACTGGGCGTGGAGCCTGATTATCTTCTTTATTTAGAGGTATCACCGCATTGGACCCTAGTTTGTAATGTGGTGGAAATGTCGCTCGTGATATTTGCATTGCAAGGGGGGTCCAGGGGGCGGCTGCGATCTTTGGGAGCCCCTCCCCCCCCCCGAGTGGGGTTCGAGGGCGCTGCCTCGAAGCTAAAAATAGATGTAAAATTGCCTTGTAAAATGTTGTAATTTTGTAGTCAATCTGGGTCATTCATTAGGCAGAGATCTGACGGTAGAATTTATGTTTAATTTATGGATTTTTGCCCTAGAAGGCAACCCCTCACTATATATCAGGGAGTTGTATCACGTCTACGTAGATTTGTATTCTAAGTGAAAAAGAGAGAGGAGATTATGTGAGAGAAAAGAGGGAATTACAACAGATTTACTATAGGTTGTATCTCTTCGGTTTGATGGATAATATAAAAGGAAGGACTGGTTGTTTCTCTGTGAACGTAGCCCAAATTGGGTGAACCACGTATATCTATGTCTCTCTTGTTTTATGTGTTTTCTGTGTTTATATTTCTGTATTATTTTTTATGTGTTCCATTGCTTTGTAATATATAATTTTCTAACAATTGGTATTAGAGCCGAAGCTCTATTTGGCTGATAAACTCGCAGGAGAGAAGGGTTCCTGGTTCGAGTGGGAGTAATGGAAAAAGATGGTAGGTTTAGGGTCGAAAAATTTAATAGCAAAAACTACCAGCTATGGAAGATGCACATGGAAGATTATTTGTACCAGATGTATGTGTACCAACCATTGAGCAGAAAGACAAAGAATCCGATGAGTATGAAAGACACAGAATGGGATATTCTCGATAGAAAGGCACTTGGAACAATACAGTTGTGCCTAGCGGCGTCAGTAGCTTTTAATATTTCAAAGGAAATGAAAATAGAGGGTTTCATGTCAGCATTGTCTAAACAATATGAAAAAACCTCGGCCTCAAATAAGGTATTTCTTATGAAGCGTTTATTTAATATGAAGATGTCAGAAGGTGGATTTGTTGCTAATCATTTAAATGAATTTAGTACATTTACTAGTTAGTTAAGTTCTGTAGGGGTAACTTTTGATAATGAAGTTAGGGCTCTGTTATTTCTATGCTCATTGCCAGAAAGTTGGAATGGTTTAGTTATGGCCATTAGTAACTCTATTTCTGGATCTAGTACTTTAAAGTTTGATGGCATTGTTGGTGCAATCCTTAGTGAGGAAATGTGACGGAAAAGCTCCGATGAGACATCAGTTAATGTTTTGACTACAGAGACTAGGGGAAGAAAATTGGAAAGAGGAAAGAGCCTAGGATATTGCAGTAAGTCAAGGAAAGGCAGATCCAAGTCTAGATCGGGGCTTGTGTGCTAGAAATGCGGGAAGAAAGGACACTTGAAGAAAGACTGCAAGTCTCGGAAGGCAAAATAAGGAGACGTGCAACAAGAAAACAATCATGAAGCGAATGTGATAGGTGATGTGTTGCAAGATTCTTTGATTCTTTCATTAGAAAATACTATTGATGCCTGGGTGGTAGATTTAGGGGCCTCATTCCATGCCACACCTGATAGGAAACACCTTCATGATTATGTTCAAGGAGATTTTGGACATGTTCAATTGGGCGATGATAAACCCTGTAAAATCATTGGAATGGGTACAATTTTCATAAAACAGCAGAATGGAAGTCAATGGCTATTGAAGGAGGTAAGGCATGTTCCATATCTGAAGAAAAATATAATTTCAACAGGGAAGTTGGGAGGTGAAGGTTGTGTAACTACTTTTACATATAAAACTTGGAAGGTCACTAAAGGATCCCTGGTAATAGCAAAAGGAGAAAAGGTTGGTACATTGTATTTATGAAATGGTACTTCTAATTTTGTTTATGTTTTAACCTCTATAGGAGAAGATACGGCATTATGGCATCATAGGTTTGGGCACTTGAATGAGAAGGGGATGCAGATTCTTCACTCAAGAAATTTGTTGTCAAGTTTGAAGCATGTTGATTTAAAATTCTGTGAGAAGTGTGTTTATGGAAAACAGAAGAGAGTCGGACTCCTCATATTTGGGAAAGAAAAGAAGAGAGAAAAAATAGAGCTTGTGCATACAAATGTATGGGGACCTGCTCAGGTATCATCTCTCAGTGGCTTTCATTATTATGTTAATTTTATTGATGATGCAACCAAAAAAACCTGGACTTATTGTATTCGAAATAAATCTCATGTATTTGATACTTTCAAGAAATAAAAGATTTGGTTGAAAATGAGATAAGAAAAAGGTTGAAGTGTCTCAGATCAGACAATGGAGGTGAATATTGCAGCAAAGAGTTTGATAGGTACTATTGAGATAATGGAATTCACAGAGAGAAGACAGTTCCAGGAATACCACAAGAAAATGGTGTGTTAGAAAGGATGAACATGACAATCATGGAGCGTGCAAGGTGCATCAGATTGCATGTAGGATTTCCTTTACAATTTTGGGAAGATGTTGTAGATAATGTTGTTTATCTAATAAATAGAGGGCCTTCAAGTTCCTTGGATGGTGGTATTCTAGAGGAGGCATGGACAAGTAAAAAGGTAAACTACTCATTTTTAAAGACTTTTGGTTGTGAAGCCTTTGTCCACATTAATAAAGAAGATAGAACAAAGCTTGAGGCGAAAACAAAAACATTTCCCTTTATTGGATATGGTCTTAATGATTTTGGTTATCACTTTTATGATTATGAAAAACACAAAATCTTTAGAAGCATAGATGTCATATTCAATGAAAAGGTTTTGTATAAGGATCAGTTGTAGGAAATGAAACAGGAAAAAGAAAACATAGTGCTTGATGAGATCACAGAAAAAGTGATGGTGGTTGAAAATCATAATGATCAAAAACTAGAACAATAATAGCAACCATAACAACAACAAGCACCTCAAACACCTGAAAGTGGTGTTAGAAGGTCTACCAGGATAAGTAGACCCCCTGAACGACACTCTCCTTCATTATATTATGTATTGTTGACTGATTCTAGTGAACCAGAAGGTTATGAAGAAGCAGTGCAGGTAGAAACCAGGAAGAAGTGGGAGCAAGCCATGAAAGAAGAGATGGACTCCTTAGCACATAACCAGACTTGGGACTTAGTCAGGTTGCCAGTAGGTAAAACAGCATTGCAGGTTTACATGTTGAAGGAAGAAGAGAGGTAGAAAAAGGTATAAAGCTAGACTTGTGGTGAAGGGGTTTACACAGAAAAACGGTATAGACTTTGATGAGATATTTTCTCCTGTTGTTAAAATGACTTCAATCAGAATTATTTTAAGCCTAGTAGTAGTTGAATATTTGCATCTTGAGCAGTTAGATGTAAAGGCAGTCTTTCTCCATGGGGATTTGGAGGAAGAGATATATATCTAGTAACCACAAGGATATGAGGTCAAAGGGAAACATAAACTAGTGTGTGGGTTGAAGAAGAGCTTGTATGGCTTAAAATAGGCTCCAAGGCAGTGGTATCTGAAATTTGACAGGTTTATGTCTAAACAAGGTTATACTAGATGTCACTCTAATCATTGTGTTTATCTCAAAAGGCAAAATGATGGCAACTATATTAAATTGTTATTGTATGTAGATGACATGCTTGTTGCAGGTTCTAACATGCAGAAAATAAATGTGCTCAAAAGAAAATTAGCAAACTCATTTTCAATGAAGGATTTGGGTATTGCAAAACAAATCCTTAGTATGAGAATAACTAGAGACATGAAGAATCAAAAATTAGCAGTGTCTTAGACATAGAAAAGGAGTTGAAAATATTTAATATGCAAAATGCAACCAATTAGTATACCTTTGGCTAGTCATTTCAAACTAAGTAAGGAGGTGTGTCCCAAGACTTAGGAAGAAATGGCTTATATATCTAAACTTCCATATGCATCAAAAATTAGAAGATTAATGTATGCAATGGTCTACACAAGGCCTGATATTGCACATGTAGTGGGAGTTGTAAGCAGGTACATGAACAATCCAGGAAAAGAACATTGGATGGCGGTGAAGTGGATTCTCACATATTTGAGAGGTACCACAAATCAAGCATTATGCTTTGGTCATTCAAACATTGCTCTACAGGGATATTTTGATGCAGATATGGTGGGTTATAGAGATAACATGAGGAGCACAACAGGGTATGTGTTTACTGTAGGTGGAACAGCTATAAGTTGGGTTTCAAAACTACAAAGTGTTGGTGCACTCTCAATAATGGAAGCAGAGTATGTTTCTACTACAGAGGCTAGTAAATAAATAATTTGGTTACAAAGGTTTCTAGATGAATTGGGTAAAAAGAAGGAGTTGGTCAGGTTATACAGTGTCAGCCAGAGTGCCATACATCTTGCAAAGAAATCTGCATTTCATTCCAGTACTAAACATATACAACTCAAGTACCATTTCATATGGTCAGTGTTGGAAGATGGACAGTTGAAGCTGGAAAAGATACACACTAGCCAGAATCCTGCAGATATGTTAAAAAAAGTTGTAACCAAGAAGAAACTAAGATTCTGCTCAGTCTCAATTAGTCTTCAAGTACGATGAAGAAGATGAGAAACAGCCAGGCCCAAAGTGGAGTCATTATCCAACAAATGAAGCAGAAGTGGAGTTTCTATAATCAGTCTCCAAGTGGGATATTATTGGGTGTGGAGCCTGATTATCTTCTTTATTCACAAGTATCACTACATTGGACCCTATTTCGTAATGTGGCAGAAACTCTGCCCGTAATATTTGCGTTGCAAGAGGGTTCTAGGGTGGGCAACTGCGATCTTTGGGAGCCCCCCCAGCAATGGATCGGGGGTAGTGCCCCCAAAGATAAAAATAGATGTAAATTTGCCTTGTAAAATGTTATAATTTCATAGTCAATATGGGTCATTCATTAAGCAGAGATCTGACGGTAGAAGTTATGTTTAATTTAGGTTTTTTTCCCTAGAATGCAACCCCTAGCTATATATGAGGGAATTGTATTACGTCTATGTAGATCTGTATTCTGAGTGAAAAAGAGAGAGGAGATTGTGTGAGAGCAAAGAGGGAATTACAGTGGATCTAATGTAGGTTGTATCTCTTCAGTTTGATGGATAATATAAAAGGAAGGACTGGTTGTTTCTTCGTGGAAGTAGCCCAAATTGGGTGAACCACGTATATTTGTGTCTCTCTTGTTTTATGTGTTTTTTGTGTTTATATTTCTGTAGTATTTTTTATGTGTTCCATTGCTCTGTAATATATAATTTTTTAGCAACTGGTATTAGAGTCAAAGGTCTATTTGACTGATAAAATTGTGGGAGAGAAGGGTTCCTAGTTTGAGTGGGAGCAATGGCGGAATATGATAGGTTTATGGTCAAAAAATTTAACGACCAAAACTACCAGCTATGGAAGATGCAGATGGAAGATTATTTGTACCAGAAAGATCTATACCAACCATTGAGCGGAAAGACAAAGAAGCTGACGAGTATGATAGACACAGAATGGGATATTCTCAATAGAAAGGCACTTGGAACAATGCGGTTATGCCTAGCAGCGTCATTAACCTTTAATATTTCAAAGGAAACAACAATAGAGGGTTTAATGTCGGCATTGGCCAAACTATATGAAAAACCCTCGACCTCAAATAAGGCGTTTCTTATGAAGCGTTTATTTAATATGAAGATGTCAGAAGGTGGATCTCTTGCTGATCATTTAAATGAATTTAATACAGTTACCAGTGAGTTAAGTTCTGTAGGGGTAACTTTCAATGATGAAGTTAGGGCTCTGCTATTTCTATGCTCATTACCAGAAAGATGGAATGGTTTAGTTATGGCCAATAGTAACTCTATCTCTGGATCTTGTACTTTAAAGTTTGATGATGTTGTCGATGCAATCCTTAGTGAGGAAATGTGACAGAAAAGCTCCAGTGAGATATCAAGTAATGCTTTGACTACAGAGACTATGGGAAGAAAAATGGAAAGAGGAAAGAGCCCAGGATTCCGCAATAAGTCAAGGAAAGGCAGACCCAAGTCTAGATCGAGGATGGTGTGCTAGAAATGCAGGAAGAAAGGACACCTGAAGAAAGACTGCAAGTCGTTGAAGGGAAAAGAAGGCAGCAAGAAAACAACCATGAAGTGAATGTGACAGGTGATGTGTTGCAAGATGCTTTGATTATTTCATTAGAAAATATTATTGATGCCTGGGTGGTAGATTGAGGGGCCTCATTCCATGCCACACCTGATAGGAAACATTTTCATGATTATGTTCAAAGAGATTTTGGACAGGTTCGATTAGATGATCATAAACCTTATAAAATAATTGGAATGGGTACAGTTTTCATAAAATAGAAAAATGGAAATCAATGGCTACTAAAGGAGGTAAGGCATGTTTTAAATCTGAAGAAAAATCTAATTTCAACAGGGAAGTTGGGAGGTGAAGGTTGTGTAACTACTTTTACAGATAAAACTTAGAAGGTCACAAAAGGAGCCCTGCTAATAGAAAAAGGAGAAAAGGTTGGTACATTGTATTTATGCAATGGTATTTCTAATTTTGTTAATGTGTTAACCTCTACAGGAGAAGATACAACATTGTAGCATCATAGGCTTGGGCGTATGAGTGAGAAGGGGATGCAGATTCTTCACTCAAGAAATTTTTTGCCAGGTTTGAAGCATGTTTATTTAAAATTTTGTGAGAATTATGTTTAGGGAAAACAAAAGAGAGTCAAATTCCTCATAGTTTGGAAAGAAAAGAAGAGCGAAAAAATAGAGCTTGTGCATACATATGTATGGGTACCTACTCAGGTATCATCTCTTGGTGGATGTCATTATTATGTTACTTTTATTGATGATGCAACCAGAAAAACCTAGAGTTACTGTTAAAATTGGCAACTAGGGCCAAACTTCATGTGGGTCATCTTATTCATGGCTGATAATATTTTTATTAGATTCCTCTCGTCAAGATTTGTAGGATTGATATAAATATCATCTGATTCCGATAAGTATTCATGGAGATATGAATTTATGGAATTATTATCAAGCCAACCTACAACTCATGTAGGCTCAGAATCCCAACTGTCACATCTATTCAAACACCAACGTTGTGTATAAATATAAGAGGACTTTTCCTTATTTGGACTCACTCATCTCATCACATCTCTCTCTCTATTGTGTAGAAAAGAGTCTCTTCTCTACTGCGCAGAAAAGGGTCTCTCTCACACACATGTGAAGCCGGAAGCTGCTGAAACTGAAGCTAGAAGATCTCCTCATCTGAACTACGTTGTAGGTTCATCTGAACCTCCTCTAAAAGCCGCAACTTTTGGTGGTGGAATCAAGTCAATCCGATGAGCAGTTTGCAAGATATCAACTGCCCTAGTTTGAAGGAAGCTATTGAAACTAAAGCTGCAACTGCAGAAGTAAAGTTTGACCTACGTGGACTAGAAGATCTCCTCATCTGAACTGCATTGTAGGTTCATCTGAACCTCCTTTGGAAGCTGCAACTTTTGGTGGTGGAATCAGCCCGATCCGATGGTCGGTTTGTGAGATATCGTTTGCCCTAGTTTGACAATGAACCCGTTAATGTTGATGTTGTTGATCTAGGGTTTGCTACTGCTGATATAAATCAGATTTATTGTATTATTTCTCTTTGCTGAATTATTGAAGATAAAAGAATATTTTATCAAAGGGTTTTCCCACACATTTTGGGGTTTTTCCCTGGCTAGCCGCCACATCTTGTGTCTCTTGTCATGGCTTGTTTTTTGTCGATCGTTTTATGTTCTATCTACACTTTACTTTATGTACATGTGATTGCTAATCTATGGAATATAATAAGAAAAAGAAGTAAATTGTTATAAGCATAGAACATACCATAACTTAACATGTAATCAGATCTGAGGTGAAGACAAAGCCCGAGCAAGAGCAAGAGCAATCACCGAAGAGAAGATTAGCAAGGCTATCATAAAAGAACGATGGGGTACTCAACACTCTTTCCTGCCGAAGACAAGCTTCATGAGAAAGCTAACTATCACGGATGGAAGATGTCTATCGATCTAACCCTTGAGGATCAAGGAGTGTTGGATCATGTGAGAGGCAATATTATTGAGCCTCCATCAAATGCACCTCTTGCTGCCAGGAACAAATGGAAGAATGGAGAAGTTAAAGCGAAGAAGATCATCCGAGACTCTATCGACAAGCACTTGGTGGCCTATATCTCTAATCTGAACACCTCTAAGGAAATCTACGATAGACTGGTGATTTTATTTAAAGTTAATTATGCAAATCAAGTTTTGTTTCTTAGAAATAAGCTGAGGGAAATCAAGAAGGGTAAAGATGAGAGTATGCAAGCATACTTCTTAAGAATATCTGAGATCAAGAATGATCTCCTGTCTATTAGGGAGACTCTTGTTGATAGGGAAATGGCACTCACGACTCTTGAAGGATTACCATCCGAATGGTACATGTTTAGGACTACTCTTCTGAACAATCATGCAATTCCTGGTTTCAAGGAATTAATGGTTAGATGCATTCAAGAAGAAACAAGGATAGAAGAGCAAGAAATGCCCATGCTTAAAGGTCCTCCTACTACCTTTTCTTCTCATGCTAAGAAAATAAATAATTCCAGAACTAAATCAAAATGAAAGGCTGGACCTAAGGGTGGAAGAAAGGACGATGTTACATCTGCGATAAAGCAGGTCACTATGCAAGGGAGTGCCCTGATAGAAAGGATTCACACCGAGAAGCTGATCAAAATCCCTCTGATGGCAATCAAAGGAATGACAAATTCAATAGCAAAGGTAAGAGGAGAGTTGGGAATCAAAGAAGAGGACAAGCATTCAAGAAGGCTAGAAATTCCAAGATGTATTAAATGCACCTGACCTCTGAAAGACCCTAGTGTCCATCTCGACAATGGAAGACAAAGGATACAAGGTAACCTTCAGTGATGGAAAGGTACGTGTATTGAAAAATAATGTTAAACATTCCTTTACTCTTGGGTTTTAGTGTCGATTCATTATATCAGGTTGATGGAAGTCCACTAGGTGTCATGTCTTATGACACATCTCTTCAGTCCGAACTTTGGCATCGAAGGTTTGCCCCCCTTTATTATAAAGCTATACTCGGTGTAAGACAAATGGTGTCAAGGATGCCCGAATTACAAGTAGAGAAAGAAGGTGTATGTCCAGGATGTGTCGAAGGAAAACTCAAAAGGGGACCATTCCCCTCAAGCCAAGCAAGACCTCTGATATATTACAGTTGGTTCACTCAAGCATATATGAGGCTGGCATTAAGAGGGAGACTACTACACCACATACTCCTGAGCAGAATGTTGTGGTAGGAAGGAAGAACCCTACAATTGTGGAAGCTGTCCAAGCCATGCTACATTATCAAAGACTTCCGAAGTTTCTATGGGAAAAAACTACAAACACTGTCATATATGTACAAAATAGATGCCCTCATCAAGCACTGGGTTCCAAGACTCCTGAAGAAATGTTCACCGGTAAGAAACCTGATGTTTCTCATTTTTTTTGGAAGCCTTGTATATTTTCATGTGCCGAAAGAGAAAATAAATAAATTGGGTGCATCTGGAAAGAAAGGAATTTTTGTAGGCTATGGTGAAAATACTAAAGGCTATAGAATCTATGTCACTGGTCAAAGGGAAGACATGATTATTTATGATGTCACCTTTGACGAAGATATGGTTCTTAGCAAGGTGGACAATCTTCTGACTTTGAGGAGCTCTCAAGAAGCCGACACCAGCGAACCGAAAGAAAAGGATGATGAATCAATGCCTGATGTAGAAGAACCCATGGATCTGATTGATTCGTATCCACATGAGCCTTCCTCTTCTAAGAAGAGGACTTCATGGCTTAGGGGGATACTTGATGATGCTGAAGGACATGCTGCGCCCTGAGGAACCATTTATCAAAGTAAGAAACCTAACAGGTATCAAGGATACCTTACCATCATGAGCACGATCATACAAAATGAACCTTCATCATTCTCAGATGTCGTCAAGTATCAAGTATAGAAGGATGCTATGACCATAGAATATGAGTCTATCATGGAGAATGATGTCTGAGAAGTAGTTCCCAAACCCTGGACAAGGAAATTGTTACTTCAAAATGGCTTTACAAGATAAAGCATGCAGCAAATGGAAGTACGGAAAAGTATAAGGCTCGTTTTGTTGCTCGTGGTTTCTCCCAA
The DNA here is from genome assembly GCA_000404065.3 of Pinus taeda. Lineage (NCBI taxonomy): Eukaryota > Viridiplantae > Streptophyta > Pinopsida > Pinales > Pinaceae > Pinus > Pinus taeda. Next base: position 48,691 of record APFE031588728.1, read on the forward strand.
AAGGAAGGCATAGACTATTATATTTGCACCTATTACCAGATAGACGACCATCCGCTTGATCATAGCCCTTCTGGCTTCACAAGGATGGAACCTACATCAGATGGATAGACTGTGTTCTTGCACGGTTCGATCAAAGAAGAGGTCTATGTGGAGCAACCTAAAGAATTTGAGATTTATGATTGAAATTCTCATGTATGCAGGTTGAAGAAGGCTCTCTATGGGCTGAAGCAAGCACCCCAAGCATGGTATGAGAGGATCGATGGCTACTTGATGAAGCTAGGATTCACTAGGAGTGAAGTCGATCCTAACCTTTACCTTAAGGTTGGAGATGACAAGCTTCTCAGACTGGTGTTGTATGTGGATGACCTCTTTCTAACAGGTGCATACCCTCTCATTCAGAAATGTAAGAGGGAGTTGGCTTCTGAATTTGAAATGAATAACCAAGGACTTGAAGTGTGGCAGAAGCCAAGGGAAATTTTCCTATCTCAAGGAAAATATGTGGTGAAGATTCTGAAAAGATTTGGTATGGTGGACTACAAGCCTATGACTACCTCGAGGATCTTAACTTTTAGAAATTATATGGTAGTGATGTCGGACTAGATTTGGGAAATCCTCTGAGTTTCAAAAATTCATTCACATTGATGTTCTTGGTGAACATCTGTCTGAACATATGTTTTGCAGTTAGCATTGTAAGCTCATATTTGGTTGAGCCTCACTAGATTGGTGCTAAGAATCTTCTGAGATGTCTTTAGGAAACAATCTCTCATGGATTTAGATACACTGCCAGAAATATGAAACTGCATGATTATTCAAATTTTGATTAGGCAGGTAGTGTGGAGGATCACTGGAGCACTTTTAGTGTTGTTTCTCTTTGGATTCTGCCGCGATATAATGGATGAGCAGGAAGCAAAAGTCGGTTGCCATAAGCACCACCGAGACCGGATACATATCTACAAGTATGAACTCATATAAATCTACCTGCTTGGGGAAGCTCTTCAGTGAGCTATTTGAACACATACCACAGACTGTGATTCTCTGTAACAACCAGAGGTGGGATTTGATTATTAAGGAATCCCATATTCATCGATTTCTCCAACAGATAGACATCATCTGGGATATATGGTAAGTCGATGAGTAAGGAGGCTCCATTGCATTAAGATGATGTACAGGTCGATACACCTTGTCAAATCCCCGAGGAAAGATGTAATCTACGATTTTCCCAAACGACTTGGAGTCATCAAGAAACCCTTGTACAAGGGTCCTGCATGTTGCATACATTGAGCTCTGGGAGCTCTAAGGGCTTGTGGTTCTTACTGGAGCAACATATGACCACAAGGTGACTCACCCTCTCCTGGTGGTGCGTACTGGAACAAGATGATTCGCTCTCTTGTGGGACAAGATGATTCGCTCTCTTGTGGAACAGGATGATTCGCTCTCCTGTGTAGCAGGATGATGTGTTCCCCTATGAGGCATGGATTGATTTTTTCTCCATGGCGATTGTAGCAGGATTGATGTGTTCTCCTGTGAGGCCTAGATTGATGTGTTCTCCATGGTGATTGTAGCAGGATTGATGTTTTCTCCTGTGAGGCCTGGACTGATGTGTTCTCCATGGCGATTGTAGTAGGATTGATGTGTTCTCCTGTGACGATTGGATTGATGTGTTCTCCATGGCAATTGTAGTAGGATTGATGTGTTCTCCTGTGAGGCCTGGATTGATGTGTTCTCCATGGCAGCCTGGATTGATGTGTTCTCCATGGCGATTGTAACAGGATTGATGTGTTCTCCTGTGAGGACAGGATTGATTAGTTCTCCTATCGAGGCATCCTACCCGTGCAGTCTGGGACTCATGGGAAGTACCTCTCATCTTATCAATGAGCAGGGAAATGAAGTTATGGACCATAATAGTACCGATGGATGCATCATTATATCTACCATACTCCCTACGCTAGGATGACCTCCATTGATCTGGGATCAATGATACTGGTCTCGGACCAGTGGTAGGAGTTGTACCATACTATGACACTGACTTAGGGTCAGTTGAGACTGGTCTGGGACCAGTGGTACATACTCTGAGACTGACTTCGTGTCAGTGCAGTACTGGTCTGGGACCAATGAGAGTGGTACATACTATGATGCTGACTTCGAGTCAATTGAGACTGGTCTGGGACTAGTGGTACACTCTCTAATATTGTGATACTGGTCTGGGACCAGTGGTAGGAGTGGTACTTACTATGAAGCTAACTTCAGGTCGGTTGAGACTGGTCTGGGACCAGTGGTACGCACTCTGAGACTGACTTTGAGTTAGTGGAGGATGATATTAGTATAGGACTAGTGGAGTTGTACTCACTATGATGCTGACTTCGGGTTGGTTGAGACTGGTCTGGGACTAGTGGTACATACTGTGAGACTGACTTTGAGTCAGTATGATACATCCTCGATCATTTCTTCTTCTTCATAATTCGGACAAAAGCAGAGCAGAA
>APFE031588728.1:52090-74955 GCA_000404065.3 Pinus taeda
TAGTAACGACTGATAGAGAAATTGCATATGAAGTTCTCCCTAGTTGAGAGGGAGTGTTAAAATTGGAAACTAGGGCCAAACTTCATGTGGGTCATCTTATTCATGGTTGATAATATTTTTATTAGATTTCTCTCATCGAGAGGTGTAGGATTGATATAAATATCATCCAATTCCGATAAGTATTCATGGAGATATGAATTTATGGTATTATTATCAAGCCGACCTACAACTCATGTAGGCTCAGAAGCCCAACAGCCACATCTATTCAAACACCAACATTGTGTATAAATGTAGGAGGACTTTTTCTCATTTGGACTCACTCATCTCATCACAAATCTCTCTCTCTCTCTACTACACAGAAAAGAGTCTCTTCTCTACTGCACAGAAAAGGGTCTCTCTCTCACACATGTGAAGCCGGAAGCTGCTGAAACTGAAGCTGCAACTGTAGAAGTAAAGTTTAACCTGTGTGGACTAGAAGATCTCCTCATCTGAACTACACTATAGGTTCAACTGAACCTCCTCTGAAAGCTGCAACTTTTGGTGGTGGAATCAAGTCAATTTGACAAATGGTTTGCAAGATATCGACTACCCTAGTTTGAAGGAAGTTGTTGAAACTGAAGTTACAACTACAGAAGTAAAGTTTGACCTGCGTGTACTAGAAGATATCCTCATATGAACTACATTTTAGCTTCATTTGAACCTCCTCTGGAAGCCACAACTTCTGGCGGTGGAATCAAGCCGATCCAACGGTCGGTTTGTGAGATATCGTCTACCCTAGTTTGACGATGAAGCCACTAATGCTGATGTTGCTGATCTAAGGTTTGCTACTGCTGATATAAATCAGATTTATTGTATTATTTCTATCTGCTGAATTATTGAAGATGAAAGAAGATTTGATCAAAGGGTTTGCCCACACATTATGGAGTTTGTCCCTGGCTAGCCACCACATCTTGTGGCCTTTGCCTTGGCTTGTTTTTTGTCGATCATTTTATGTTCTATCTACACTTTATTTTATGTACATGTGATTGCTAATATGTGGAATATAATAAGAAAAATAAGTAAATTGTTATAAGCATAAAACATACCATAACTTAACAGTTATTGTATTCGAAATAAATCTGATGTATTTGATACTTTCAAGAAATGAAAGCTTTGGTTGTAAATGAGATAGGAAAAAGGTTGAAGTGTCTCAAATCAAACAATGGAGGTGAATATTGCAGTAAAGAGTTTGATAGGTACTTTTCAGAGAATGGAATTCAAAGAGAGAAGACAGTTAGAGGAAGACCATAAGAAAATGTTGTGTTAGAAAGGATGAATAGGACAATCATGGAGCGTGCAAGGTGCATAACATTACATGCAGGATTGCCTTTACAATTTTGGGCAAATGTTGTAGATATTGTTGTTTATCTAATAAAAAGAGGGCCTTCAAGTTCCTTGGATGGTGGTATTCCAGAGGAGGCATGGACAGGTAAAAAGGTAAACTACTCATTTTTAAATACTTTTGGTTGTGAATCCTTTGTCCACATTAATAAAGAAAATAGAACAAAACTTGAGGCAAAATCAAATAAATGTACCTTTATTGGATATGGTGTTAATGATTTTGGTTATCTCTTTTATGATTATGAAAAAAAAAAATCATTAGAAGCAGATATGTCATATTCAATGAAAAGGTTTTGTATAAGGATCAGTTGCAGGAAAAGCAACAAGAAAAAGAAAACACAGTGCTTGATGAGATCACAAAAAAAGTGATGGTGGCTGAAAATCATAATGATCAACAACCAGAACAACAACAGAAACCACAACAATAACAAGAACCTCAACCACTTAAAAGTGGTGTTAGAAGATCTACCAAGATAAGTAGACCCCCTAAACAATGCTCTCCTTCATTATATTATGTATTGTTGACTAATTCTCATGAACCAAAATGTTATGAAGAAGCAGTGCAAGTAGAAACCAGGAAGAAGTGGGAGCATGCCATGAAAGAAGAGATGGACTCCTTAGCACATAATCAAACTTGGGACTTAGTCAAGTTGCCTGCAGGTAAAATAGCATTGCAAAATAAATGGGTTTACATGTTGAAGGAAGAAAATGGAGGTAGAAAAAGGTATAAAGCTAGACTTGTGGTGAAGGGGTTTGCAAAGAAAAAGGGTATAAACTTTGATGAGATATTTTCTCATGTTGTTAAAATGACTTCAATTAGAATTATTTTAAGTCTAGTAGCAGCTAAAGATTTTCATCTTGAGCAGTTGGATGTAAAGACAACCTTTCTCCATGGGGATTTGGAGGAAGAGATATATATGCAGTAGCCACAAGGATATGAGGTAAAAGAGAAAGAGAAATTATTGTGCAAGTTGAAGAAGAGCTTGTATGGCTTAAAACAGGCTCCAAGGCAGTGGTATCTAAAATTTGATAGGTTTATGTTTGAACAAGGTTATACTAGATGTCACTCTGATCATTTTGTTTATCTCAAAAGGAAAAATTATGGTAGCTATATTATATTATTATTGTATGTAGATGACATGCTTGTTGCAGGTTCTAACATGCAGGAAATAAATGTGCTCAAAAAAAAAATGGAAAACTCATTTGCAATGAAGGATTTGGGTGCTACAAAACAAATCCTTGGTATGAAAGTAACTAGAGACCTGAAGAATTGAAAATTAACATTGTCTCAGAGTGAGTATATAGAAAAGGTGTTGAAAACATTTAATATGCAAAATGCAAAACTAATTAGTATACCTTTGGCTAGCCTTTTCAAACTAAGTAAGGAGGTGTGTCCCAAGACTCATGAAGAAATGGCTTATATGTCTAAACTTCCATATGCATCAGCAGTTGGAAGCTTAATATATGCAATGGTCTACATAAGGCCCAATATTGCACATGCAGTGGGAGTTGTAAGAAGGTACATGAACAATCCAGGAAAAGAATATTGGATGGTAGTGAAGTGGATTCTCGCATATTTGAGAGGTACCACAAATCAAGCATTATGCTTTGGTGGTTCAAACATTTATCTACATGGATATGTTGATGCATATATGGTGGGTGATAGAGATAAGGCCCAATATTGCACATGCAGTGGGAGTTGTAAGTAGGTACATGAACAATCCAAGAAAAGAATATTGGATGGTAGTGAAATGGATTCTCGCATATTTGAGAGGTACCACAAATCAAGCATTATGCTTTGGTGGTTCAAACATTTATCTACATAGATATGTTAATGCATATATGGTGGGTGATAGAGATAACAGGGAATGTGTTTACTGTAGGTGGAACAGTTGTCAGTTAGTTGTCAAAACTACGAAGTGTTGGTGCACTCTCAAAAAGAAAGAAAAGTATGTTGCTACTATAGAAGCTAGTAAAGAAATAATTTGGTTACAAAGGTTTCTAGATGAATTGGGTAAAAAGAAGGAGTTGGGTAGGTTATACAGTGACAGTCAGAGTGCCATACATCTTGCAAAGAAATTTGCATTTCATTCCGTGACTAAACATATACAGCTCGAGTACCATTTCATACGGTTAGTGTTGGAAGATGGACAATTGAAGCTGGAAAAGATACACACTAGCCAAAATCCTACAGATATGTTAGCAAAAGTTGTAACCAGGGAGAAACTGAGATTCTTCTCAGTTTCAATTGGTCTTCAAGTATGATGAAGAAGATGAGAAATAGCTAGGTCCAAAGTGGAGTTATTGTCCAGAAAATGAAGCAATGGTGGAGTTCATATAATCAGTCTCCAACTGGGATATTGTTAGGTGTGGAGCCTGATTATCTTCCTTATTCGTAGGTATCACTGCATTGGACCCTAGTTCATAATGTGGCGGCAACGTCGCCCGTAATATTTGCATTGAAAGGGGGGTCCAAGGGGGGTGGCTGTAATCTTTGGGAGCCACACCTGGCGGGGGATCGGGGGTAGTGCCCCTAAAGCTAAAATAAGATTTTAAATTTCCTTGTTAAATATTATAATTTCATAGTCAATCTAGGTCGTTCATTAGGCAGAGATCTGACAGTAGAAGTTATGTTTAATTTAGGGTTTTTTGCCCAAGAATGAAACCCTTCGCTATATATGAGGGAATTTTATTGCGTCTATGTAGATCAGTATTCTGAGTGAGAAAGCGAGAGGAGATTGTGTGAGAACTAAGAGGGAATTACATCGGATCTGTTGTAGGTTGTATCTCTTCAATTTGTTGGATAATATAAAAGGAAGGATTGGTTGTTTCTCCATGGACATAGCCCAAATTGGGTGAACCACGTATATCTATGTCTCTCTTGTTTTATGGGTTTTCTGTGTTTTTATTTCTGTAGTATTTTTATGTGTTCCATTGCTCTGTAATATATAATTTTCTAACAGGACCCTGCAGAAGGATCATGCTATACTGAACCAGCCTGTGACTATGAGGATAGTGATGATGATTTGGGTCAGATCTATAAAATTACAGCGCGAGACCAAGACTGGATTAATCTCATAGCTAATGGAAGGATTCCATGGAACCTCGAAAGCTCCTATACCTCAGACTTAGATGAATATTTGGAGCATTGGTAGAATAGGTTGCATGAAGTATCTATGCTATGCTACAACATGATGACCAAATCGTTGCATTGTGTGTCATCAGAGGTAAGAAGTTTACCTTATTTTGATGGTTTAACTGATGTATATAATTTCTTGGATGCCTTTGAGAGAGAAGTACCTGAGGATCATCACTTTCAAGCATTGTATTTGGCACTACACACTACGCCCAAACGGTGGTGGGGTATGCATAAAGACAGCTTTGATGAATGGCACGATTATAGGAGGATGATGAGGTTGTGATTTGGTCACCCAAAGATTCGGCTGACTGAGAAATATGATGGGAGGAATGATCCGTGCGATAATTTAGAAAAATGGACTAAGTTTTATGGAATGGAGCTGCAGCCAGAGTGGGTGCATTTATTCTTTCACAGTCTGGATATAATCCCTATGAATTGGTACCTGGAAATGAAGCTTCGCCATGGCACCACAGAGTGGGATATATTGAGGGAAGGATTCTTAATGACCTTGAGTTTTGAATATGGTTTTGAAATCATTGATGAATCTCTAAAGGAGGTTAAGGCAGTGATCTTCAGAATACCACAGGACCCTTTAGAGTTGGTCCAACCAAACTGGAGCACCCAGCTATGCCATGTGGTGGAATGCTATAATGTGACTACTGAAGGGGAGGATGAAGATCCAAGAAATATCAATATCCTAGAAGAAAAAGGCCACCGCAAGGTCGAAGGTCCACAAATAGAGAACCCATATATCACGCGCCATTGAAGACTGAGCAAGTAAACATTGGTACTGAAGCGGAGCCTAAATTTGCAAAGGTTGGGGATTATTGGGATGATGCCACAGTGGATAAGGTTGTTGAATCACTCCGTGAATATCAGGATTTGTTGCCTACAAAATTTTTGGACCTGAAAAGCATCATAGGTGACTTGGGCATGATGAAGATTACCTTAAAGCCGAACGCAAAGCCTATTAAGCAGAGGCCATATTGCCTTAACCCCAAATACAAGGAAAAGGTTTGCTTGGAATTAGACAAGAGGCTTGAGGCGGGAATTATTGAACCAATGGAGGAATCTGATTGCGTGATCCAAATGGTATTCCAAGAAAAGAAACAAAAGGGAGAAATATGGATTTTCATAGCTCTTCGGAAGCTTAATGATGCATGCGTCCATGATCCTTTTCCAACACCATTTATGGATGAGGTACTGGATAATGTTGGAGGACAAGAGGCCTACTCATACACTGATGCGCTCTCTAGATACCGAGATATAAAGATCGTGCCAGAGGATAGGAGCAAAACAACCTTCGCAATGGAATGGGGTTGTTTCTAGTATACGGTGATGTTGTTTGGACTCAAGAATGCATCAGCGATATTCTCTCACGTAGTCATCACGGCTTCCCTTTTTTGTAGATGATTTCAAAGTCATAACCCAACATCTTTGTGAGCCATTTTTGTTTCTCTTCTAAAGATAATCTTTGTTCTAAAAAGTATTTAAGGCTATCATGATCTGTTTTTACCTTGAAGTGTCTTCCCATTAGGTAGGGTCACCATTTCTTAAGTGCATGTAGTATTGCCAACATTTACTTCTCATAAATAGCTTTCAGTAAATACTTTCCTTTGATTGGAAAACTTTTGAAAGCAATGGGCTTTCTTCTTGCATTAAAACAAAACCAATTCCATTTCCCAAGGCATCACATTCCACAATAAAGGTTTTTGTGAAGTCCGGTGTAGCTAAGGCTGGTGCTTGGCACATTACCTCTTTAAGATGTTCAAAGCCCTTCATTGCTTCTAGAGTCCATGAAAATGCATCTTTCTTCAATAATGTTGTTAGAGGTGTTGTTATTCTCCCAAAATTCTTAACAAACTTGTGATAATACCCTATCAACCCGAGAAATCCTCGTAGATGCTTTATGGAAGTGGGGATTTTCCATTCCTTAATGGTTTTAATTTTGCTAGGGTCTACCTTAACACCTTCATGAGATACAATATGACCCAGATATTCCACCTCTTGTATTCCAAAGAAACATTTGTTGATTTTCGCATATAATTGTTTCTCCTCCAATAGTTTGAGCACCATGTCAACATGTTGGACATGATCCTTCCAAGAATTGTTGTATACTAGTATATCATCAAAAAATACTAACACAAATTTTCTAAGGAAGGGTTTGAAAATGGAATTCATCAAACCTTGAAATGTAAAAGGTGCATTAGTAATGCGAAGAAGCATGACCAAAAATTCATAATGACCCTCATGAGTTCTAAATATTATTTTTGGAATGTCTTCAGTATTCATTCTGAATTGATGATATCCTGAACGAAGATCCAACTTGGTGAAGTAAATTAATCCATGCAATTCATCCAATAATTCATCAATGACAGGTATGGGAAATTTATATTTAATAGTGAGCTTGTTGAGCTCCCTATAATCTGGACACATGAGCCATGATCCATCCTTCTTGTGAACCAATACAACTGGAGCAGAGAAAGAACTTTAACTAGGTTGAATTATACCAGCCTCTAGCATTTCTGCAACTATATGTTTAATTTCACTCTTTTGGACATAGGGATATTTGTAAGCCATGATGTTTGGAGGAACACTTCCTGGGATTAGATTGATAGCATGATCATGATCACGAATAGGTGGGAGGCCTTTGGGAGTCTCAAATACCTTGGAATGATTGTCCAAGACTTTTTGGAGATCTAGAAAAATGGATGATTTCGATGTGGGAACCACTAGTGAACATAATTGTGCAATTATTCTTTACTTGGAAGCTTTGTCATTCTGTTAGAGCTGATTATCTTTCCTGGTTTCATTAATTCAACTTCCTTTCCTTCTTAAGGGAATTTCATGAAAATTTCTTGAAAATTAAAATCTATTGTGCCCAAGGATTGTAGCCATTGGACTCCTAGTGCAATGTCAACACCAACCATTGGAATGGAAATCATTGGGATATTCAATACATATTCTCCCATGGATAGCTTGATATTATGGCACGTTCTTGAGCAAATTATGGTTCCTCCACTTGCAACCATCACTTGACACTCTGGTGCTGGATATAGGAAGCAATTCAATTCCTTGGCTATCTTACAATGAATAAAATTATTGGTACTTCCCGAATCAATCAACACTATTACCTTTTTCTTCTTGATATGCCCTTCTATCTTTATAGTTTGAGGAGTGGTAATTCTAGCCAATGCATTACAAGATATGGTCGGATTCATTTTTTATTTTTCTAGGGTTTGTTCTTGGTGTATATCCTCTTCCTTTTACATTTCTTGTTCCTTTTCTTCCTCCTCTTCACAATCTATGTAAAATAATTTCTTCTCGGCACACTTATGATCTTTAGTGTATTTGCTATCACAACTATAACAAATACCTTTTGCTCTTTTTTTTTCCAATTGTTGTGGTGTCAACCTTGTAGGTTGTGGATGGTTAGGGGAAGCAACACTTCCATCTTTATGATTGTGAGTGGTAGGATTCCTTGTTGCCATAATTTTGCTTTCCATTTTTCTTACCAACCTGAATTCCTTCTCTAATGAATCTGGTTCCCAAAGGCGAACCTCATTTTGGATGTTATCTTTTAAAGTCCCTATGAACACATCAATCCTATGCTCCTCTGGAATATCTTTTACCCTTATATTCAATTTTTGGAAGTCCTCAATGTGCTCCATCATTGAACCCTTTTGTTTGAGATTTATAAATTGGTTAAAAAAAGTGTTGCTTTTTGTATCCTCATAATGTGTTATCATTTCATCTGTAAAAATAGCACAAGTGACAATTTGTTTACGAGAGCAAAGCCATCGATACCATACAAACTGATTTGGTTCCAAATATAAAGTTGCAATGCGTACCTTTTGTGTGTTTTTCACATTATGGAGATCAAAAAATTGCTCCATCTATAGTATTCATGTTCCAGGATCCTTGCCATCAAACTTCCTCATATCGATATTTGGAACATGGTGGTTCTTCGATCCAATATTAGAGTTTATGAAATCATGATTAATATTTATTTTGTTCTCATCATGAGTTTCCTTTACTAACCTTTCGCCATTAGTAAGCATTTCTTGTAGAAACTTTGTCAAATGTGTCTTCAAATCTGTCTTCAAATCTTCCATGCCTTTCTTTAAATCATCCATCTTAGCTTCCACGCCATCCATCTTAGCTTCCACGTCGTCCATATTAGCTTCCACATCATTCATCTTATCTTCTAAACCTTTCATCTTAGTTTCTACGCCTTTCTTTAAACCATCCATCGTAGCTTCCATGTCATACATCTTAGCTTCTACGTCTTTCTTTAAACCATCCATCTAGATTTTGTTACTTTTTGTGCGAGTGAAATTTGTTGCACTTGGTCTCGTAATTTTGATATATCATGTTGCACTTCTTCCTCTTCTTCATGAGTCATGCTAGATCTTTCATGTTGTTTACTAGGTGTTTCCATTTTCTTTCTTCAGGGCATCAATTACTGATAATAATGCTTCACTATGCCCTTTGAATTCCTTCAAACTAATTTTTCAAACCAAGCTTATGCAAAAATTTAAAAAACAACTACACACCTTTTTTCACTTTATAGGAGCTCGATATTGAATTTGATGTATCTGTAATTTTTGATCTCCAAGATATGAAATTTATTCCTGCGGTAAGCCTCTAAGTAATATTTCTAACCCCGCTAGTCTGATCAAGATTGGATTCTCAAACAAAGAGTTATGCCAAATATCCCACGATGACCTAAGTATAGACTGGTTCAGTAGAGCGAACTTGTACAACGTGTCACAGGTCACTGTTTCAACCTTAGGTTATGAAAATGATACCCATAAAACTACAGTCTATCCTCTTTTTGTAACTTCTTACAAAAATTCATTCTGATGCACAGAGCGAAAGTTATGATGATTTTCCCAAGGTCACCTATTTGGAATGTAGTTTGAGGGTATGCAAAAACCCTAACTTCCTTAGATTATATCTCCGGAAATATAGCGAGACAAGATCTGAAATTAGGGCTCAAGGTTTAAACCAATTCTGTCTCAAATGGGTTTTTTTTAGCTTCTACAAATTTGTAGTGAAAAATTTATAGCGAAAATGCCATGATGGCCTATTTGGAGCAGCGAAACCCTAGAATCCAAAGCTCTCATACCAAATGTTATGAAACCAACTCACAAAAAGATAGATCAATGCCTTAGAAATAAGGCTATTCGAGGGGGAAACCTCCTTTACATTACACGAATGAACAATTATTAGATGATTCAAATGAAAAAACATCCTTTCTATATATAGGAGTCTAAGGGGTCACAATATAACCAAAGCCAACCTAACAGTGATAACATAAAGGCACAAAAATAAAAATAGTGGGATTCTATGGGGCACAATAATAACAATATGGGGACAATAGGGGCACAACAATAACAATAAGGGATACAACAACAATAGTAATGGGGGAATCACTAGTATTATAGGGACCTAACAACTGGACATTGTTTGGGTTAGTAAAGCGCCATGTAGCCAGTCTACGCTTAATGTTGGATACGTGCCCAAGGTATCAGATCATGCTAAACCTAAAGAAGTGCTTATCTTGTGTCCCCTTTGGAATTTTTTTGGGTCATGTGGTGTGTAAGAAAGGACTAATGGTGGATCTTTCCAAGATCATGGTAATGTTCAATTTAGAGGCCTTAAGGAGTGTCAAAAAGTTGTGCCCAATGCTGGGGAATACTAGATATTATGGAAAGTTCATCAAGGCTTATGCCTAGATTACCGCGCCTATGGAGAAGCTATTAAAGAAGGATGGTATGTTCCATTGGGATGAAGAATGTCAGTGCAGTCTGGATCTATTGAAATAAAAGATGGTCACCACATCAATCTTGGTCTTCTCAGATTGGAAGAAGGAATTCCACATACACGTTGATGCCTCATGTATTGAGTTGGGAGCAGTGTTGACACAGGCTAGTGAAGTGGAGATGGATCATCCTATAACATTTGCAAGTAGAAATTTGTCAAAAGTTGAGAAGAATTACTCAACAACAAAGTGTGATGGATTGACTATGGTGTACGTGCTCCAAAAGTTCAGACACTATTTGTTGGGTGGACATTTAAATATGTACACAGATCATTCCGCCTTGAAGTACCTGGTCAATAAGCCTATGTTAGGGGGGAAGATATGCATATGGTTGTTGTTGTTTCAAGAATATTAATTTGAAGTAATTGTGAAACCAGGAAGGTTGAATGCAGAACCTGACCATTTTTCGTGAATTGAAACAGGGGCAGAGCCTACTAATTTGGAGGAAGGGCTTCCCGATGCGCAACTCTTCACAACACGCGTAGCGGATAACCACTTTTTAGATATTATCCACTTTTTGACCAAAGTGACGGCTCCAGAAGGATACACCATCTAGCAGAAGAAAGAGTTGGTAGCGCACAACAGATTTCTCAGTAATTGCAGGACATTTGTATAAGATGGGATCAAACGAGATACTCTGATGGTATGTGCCCGATTTTGAATGAAATAGCATCCTCGTTGAAGCTCATGGAGGAACTATGGGAGGACATTATGCAGGAAAAGCAACAACGTAGAAGATTTTGTGCACGAGTTTGTGGTGACCTACATTACATAAGGATACCAAAGCATATTTTAGGGAGTATGATGAATGTCAAAGAATGGGAAGGCCATCACGAAGGGATGAGCTGCTTCTGAACCTGCAGGTGTCATTGCAGCCATTTGAGAAACGGGCAATCGACTTTGTAGGACCGATTCAGCCCCGAGGCAAGAAAACAGGTGTGCGTTATATCATCACCACGACAGAGTATCTGACCAAATGGGCGGAGGCACATCCTGTGAAGGATTGTACAGGGGCTACAGTGGTAAATTTCCTGTTTGAGTACATGTTAACCAGGTTCGATTGCCCAAAAGTGTTGATGAGTGATCACGGTACGCACTTCCTCAATGAAACGATCAGCGTGCTAACAGAAGAGTTCCAAGTGTATTATCAGAAGAGTACACCATATCATCCTCAAGCTAATGGAACAATTGAGGCCTTCAATAAGATCTTGGAGAATGAGCTAACAAAGATTTGCAACACGCAGTATAATGATTGGGACGTGCGTGTACTGGCAATGTTGTGAACATACAAGACTACTTGCTAAAATCTAATCGGTCAAACACCTTTTCAGTTGGTCTATGGTGTAGAAGTTGTGATGCATATGCAATATATTATGCCCAGTCTCCACATAGCAGCTTTCACGGGAATGGAGGACTGCGAAGCCTTGGAAGAACGGCTCGCACAGCTAATGGAGCTCGAAGTGGACAGATTCTTGGATGGATTCCATCAGAAAGTACAGAAGGAATGTGAAAAAGCATGGCACGATCAACACATCAAGCTGCGCATATTCAAGGTAAATGATTTGGTATTATTATATGATAGTAAGTTCGCTAAATTTCTAGGAAAGTTTCAAATGCACTGGTTGGGGCCATATGTCATCAAAGAAATCACAGATGGGGGCGCGGTTCAGCTCGCAAGGCTAAACGAAGAACCTTTTCCGGGAAAAGCGAATGGAAGTTGAATGCAGGGGATCCGGCTCAATGACTATATGATGGTCAGATAGTCTTAGTGCTCGAAGCAGCTAGAACAGAGCGCGGGACTATAAACTACACTTCCTGGTTTTGGGGACTACGTGATAGGGGGGTTGCACAAAGAAGGGTGATGTCACAGTACGAGAAGCCGCATGAAGGGGGTTACACTATGGAGGGAGATACCACGTAGTCCAACTAGAAAGTGACCGTTAGAGTCACTATTCATGATTTGACAGCCCGAAGATGGTTAAGAGGAGCGAGAGGCAACATTTAAGGCTAAAATATTTGGAGATCAACCACCAAATTAGAATTAATGGACGGATTTTGGGGGGAACAGTCGATTTGAATTCGAATTCTCTATAAATTACATGTGCTAGTCCAGTAGAGAACACTTTTCCCCCTTAGAGTTTTTGAGTTGCATTGTTTGTTGCTTATGAGCCGCTCGTTTTTTGAGGATTTGGTCGCGAGCCCTACTTTTGCAAATTTGCCCGTGTTAAATCAGAAATTCATCTTGGAAAACATGTTGGGTCCAAGCCCTGCTGAGACTGTGAGCACTAAGGGAGACATTGCATCCGAAGGAGTTACTCTAGAGGTGGTGAGCATGGAAGCTCCAACTCATGTGCCTATGGTGCCAAGGTCACCTAGGCCGAAGCCTACGCCTATGCAAGAGACCCAAAAGTCAAATAAAGACAAGCAGAAGAGGTTGGTGCCAATGCACAAGTCACCTAGGAAGCATTCTGTTGCCCAAACACAGAAGAAGGACAAGCTACCTGAGAAGGTTGTAGATTTGGAGGTTGAAGAGGGAGTCGAAGATATAGATGCAGAGGGAACAGAGCCCATAACCAAGTTGTCGGAATACATCCCTCCACATAAAGGGAAGGCGAAGCTCACTAAGGACCCATACTCGAAGAAATTCACCGTTCACACGCCCCTCTTACCAAAGAAGATAACCCTTGAAGTTCCGCGCTTAGCACGCATTCCACTTTTAAAGATGGAAGATTAGGACCTGGCTAACCATGAGAGGTTCCCCCACTTCGCGACAGAGAACTATGTGAGATGAGTGTATTACAAAGACTTAGGTGTCACTGAGTTGGAGTCAGTTGAATGGATCTATGGAGTAGTGTAATCTGGATTTTTGAACCTATTGTGGGTGCCCCACTACCACCACTCTAACATCAATACCACCTGTATATGGCAGTTGCTTACTCTAGTGCACGATGGGTTTTTATCGCTTGGCATGCCTATCCCCATCACGGATATGCTCATCCACAAGATCACGCGCTTGCTACATGAGGGTCTGAATCCGGCAAAGGAGTTTGGTGGAAAGACAAGCGAGCAAGACTTGGCGGTAAGGATGAAAAAGAAATTTGAGCTTATCAAGAGGCGGTGCAGTTATTCCATAACATCCATCAATGATCCTGCGGTGAATATTTTTAGCCAGATACTAGCTGGAAAAGTTATGAGGAAGTGTCGTGCTGACGACATTCTGACGCATGTAATCTCGTTAGCTGCACAATGCACATAGGGTATGAAATTTAACTGGTCGTGTTATTTATGTAGTGAGTTCCTTGCGAATTGCCATGAGGCCCAAGATGAGAGCAATACCTTCCAGTATGTGTAATTGTTGCTCTCCATTGTGCTAGTTGCATGGGATCTCTCAGAGGATAGCCAGTTTCCTCCATTAGAAGCAGGATTATTGGAGGTCGCACAGTTTGCCTCCCTCTAGGCCACAAAGGACCCCGCGCGAGTCACAAAAACAAATATTTTTTGGGTATTGATGGAGTCGAGCTTTAGCATGGCCATCAACCAGCGCCCACGGTTGTCCCCAACTATGTATGAACACTTATCCAAATATACTGAGTTCAAGGAAGACTTCCACCACATTTACATCTGGGAACGGAAGGACCCACAGCCAAAGTGGTTCAATCTGTCATACCTTGTCACTGATGATGCCATACAGGAAGTGATCAAGCACTATCTAGCATATTGGCATCCTCTGTCTGACTTGGCTATAGGTACCAGCAAAGGCACGGAGAGCTCAGCACAGAAAAACTGGAAGGATGTGGTGAAGCAGGTGGCACATAAATTTGTCACACAATGAAAGAAGGAGGTCGAGGAGAAGGCTCAAATGGAAAAGGAGCACGCTGCAAAGGAGCAAGTTGAACAGGAACAGCGCAACTTCGAACAAAGTGGTAAATCCCCTTCACTTGAAACCGAGGAGGAAGAGCAGTCAACGCAGGGCGGTGGAGGCGATCAAGGCCAGAGCACCCCATTTCGGGTGAGGAAGCATACAGAATGGTATCAAGAGGGGTCCTAGAAGAAGACAAAGGCAACTAAACAGACGATCAAGTTGGTCGGTGAAGGACCAGCTACAGAGCAATTGGTCAAACAAGTGAAGCAGGCAGCCACACAAAACGCAGCTAAAGTAGCAGTTGTGTAGGTGGAGCTAGGGGATCTTCATGGCAAGATCACCGTGTCGGCAATATGTAATAAGGATATTGCTACCACTTGATTTAAAGAATAACTTCAAACCATTTTCCCAAGTTGAAATTACAGCCATCAACTTGGGATACATGTGCAATTTGTTCTTTATTTTTATACTTGGGTTTTTTATTTTTATTATCCTTTATACAAATAAAGATTACAAAAGACATGTTTATGTAGAACAAGGTCAATGAATTACATGGTTACATTTATTATGGGGACATATATTAGGTTTTTTTTTAGTAATTTGACATTGGCATAAGAAAATTATTTTTTTCCTTTTGGATATTTTTTTATCAATGGAGTGTTTTATAAGTAACGAAGGACAAGTTGGTTTCAACCACTTCGATGTGTTTAAATTTGATGGAGGCAGTGTTTACTCTCGTATATCTAATTTATCTAATTAATGGTGCCTTTTCACCCCATCAAGGAAAAAAGTAATATGACAATTCACCCCCATCGAGAAAAAAAGTATTACCTAATAGGGAAATTCATGCCATATCTACATGAAAACCTTGAGAGGGAGGATTTGACACCTATGTTGATGTTTTTAAACTTAATAAATCAACATGTTGTTTAGGAATTGTCTTTCCAGATTTAATATTTAATATATTATAAATTTGTCATTTTAGGATGTATTAGGGTTATTAAATAAGAATCTCACAAATGGCTTATAAGTTGGAAGGTCATTCAAAAATAATTGTGTTTTAATTGTTTAACGCTTGGGTTCATCAATAAAAATTCTATAATTTAATTATATTATATAATTGATTGAGAATTAATGAAAAATTAGATATAAATATCAAATTAAGGATAAATATTGATATATTTATAAGTTTAAATTAAAAATATATTTAATCTATTTTCAACGATTTCCTAAATTAACAAAATCGATAAGGTGGTTAGGAGATTCTTACTTAAAGTAAGATAAATTAATGCAAAACCATCTTAACTTAGTAAAGATGTTAGCTTTACTCAAAAACATAGTCTATCTTCCAGGAGATCTTTACAATATTCAAAGTAGGGAAAAACAATAACGAACGTTTGGATCATAAAAATAATGAAATTAATCCTTCATGAAATTCTACTACTAAGAGTAGTGTCATATTGACTGGTCAACAAATTATGGCATAACGGTGATCTCATTGATATCCAACATTTATAATATTTGACGATAGGGTATCTTTTAACCTTTCCATAATAAAGCAACATAGTGTGATTGAGATACATTGATATCTAAAGAGTAGGAAGACTTAATTTGAATGGCCTCTTTGGAGGAATGAGGATTCTAATACTTTCCTTTGTCAAGGAAAAGCTAACAAATAATACCATGGAGGAACAAATTGTTCTACCCTTATGAACTCCATAGAAATAAAGTGCGAGCAAAGTGTTAATTACCTTTAAATTTTATAATCATTTATAATTATCTAAAGGTCATCTACTTTCCAGTTGCTTGTTCGAGAAGATTAACCTTATTTTAATAAGAAAATATCCCTTCCTTTACTATATTTTTAGAGCTAAACTTTATAATTCTACTCACCATTATAAGTACAAGGTAGAAAGATCCCTAAGTTTATAATGTTTGTGCCAAAACTAAGAAGCTAGCGCATATTGTTACATTGAAATTTGTCACCATGACTATCTGCAGTTAATATGGCTCCATCAATAGTCATATTATCCTCCTTGTCAAGCCTCATACCTCTGCTCTTCATGTCAAACTTCAAAAAGAGAGAAAGTCACTTAAAAACATGTTTATCTCTGGGTACGCAGGTTCTCTCTACCTTGCCTGCATGTACGCACTCCAAACACACTATGCCTGCGTACTTGTACGCTCTGTAAGCCAAAGGATGGGTGCGTACCCCTGTAAAGGTCAAAAGGCGCGAGTTTCATCTTTAAAAAGTTACTTGTGGTCACTTCTAGAGCCTTCTAGAAGAGTGTTTGACGTTTATTGAGCGCCTCCGGATGGTTCATGCATCCCTATGATAGAGGAACTTATCCCATCAAGAGAGGAGCTACCCCATCCAAAAGAGGGAGTATCCCATTGATGTTGGAACTAAATAAATTCCTCTAGAGTACTATAAATACAGGGATTGGGCCAGAGGAGGGGAGGTTGAAAGCTGAACATTCCAAAGGGTAAATGCTGCTGGAATTAGGACTTCCATTGTTGACTTGTGAGGAGAGATCACTATCCTTCCTTGTTGCCATATTGGGAGTGGGTGAGCTTGTCAAAGTAGAGGAAATCTCTTGTTGGACCCTGGGAGGAGCTTGCACAACAGCAAGGCTCAGGTTGTAATGGTTCCTTTTTTGTTTCCTTAATACAAATAAGTCCATTCTTCTCAATGATTTGTTGTTAATGAATTATTTCATGTACTCCTTGGTCTATGTGATGAATATGCTTTGTTTTATGAAATATTCAGGTGTTATGTAATCGTTTGCTTTGTTAGTGTATGCAGGTCTTAAAGTGAAGGAGGAGCTCATCTGGATCAGCAAGGCTGGACTGCTACAAAAAGCGTTGGACCTAAGGTAAGATCGGAAAACACTTGGTTTCTCATAGAATAATGTATGTTTAGAGAAGGATTGCTCTTGTTTGGTTTGTTTGTCACTAGAGAGTCTTAGACTCCTAGGGAGGTTAGGTTTGTCCGCAAAAATAACTCTTTCCGCATGACACTCCTAAACTTATGAGCTCGACCCCTAGAGTCTAGGATGAGTTGTTTTTTGTCTATATCTTGTGATTTTTCAGTCATTAGCATAGTTGGACTCTTGTGAATGCTTTGAGCATTATTGTACATTCATATCTGCAGTTTGGGAAAGGAATAGACCAGGGTTTGTAGCATTTTGTGGGATTATTGTGGCAACTTGATTTGGTATTGTTTTTCCTTCTTTAATGCAAGTTTACATGTGTTTATTTATGCCATCATCTCTTTCTATTCAACTTAACTAAATAAAACAAGGATAAAGGTAGAATTCATTGATTTGAAGTGCTCTACTTAGGGTTTGTTTAGTTATTTATGTTTTCAGTTGTTTGAAGAGGATCCTTGAGGCTTTCTTGCCCTCTTCAACTCCTCACTTGTATAAAGCTCTACATCTCACTCAATTTGAAGTACCAAATCATTTTCCTACTTTTCCCCATAGAGATCTCTGCAAAACTGAGCCTCATTCCCTAGACCCAAATCTGCCTTTCCATTTGAGCCAACAAAACATCATCAAATTCAATCAAACTTTTCTAAACACATACCTAGCCTAAAATCAATCTTCACTTCAGTCATCTCAAGCCTCATTGATCATATTTTACTGAGATTGACAAGGAGAGAGCTCTCTCCTGACCTGGTAGGGCTAGCTACCAGGTTAAGCGTGGTTTGGTGTTATCCTAGATCCTACCTTTCTCAGTCTGAGGTAGATTTAGGCACTAACACGCACTAGCCAGAATCCTGCAGATATACTAACAAAAGTTGTAACCAGGGAGAAACTGAGAATATGCTCAGTTTAGATTGGTCTTCAAGGATGATGATGAAGATGAGAAACATCCAAGTCCAAAGAGGAGTCATTGTCTAGAAAATGAAGCAGCGGTGGAGTTGCTATAATCATTCTCCAAGTGGGAGATTGTTGGGTGTGGAGCATGATTATTTAGAGGTCTTTGTTTTAGCTAGATGTATACCCCAGGAAGATTGTACACCCCTCCACGTGGGGGAGGGGCGGGTGTGGGGGGGAATTGTCCCCCCCGTGGGGGTTCGAGGGGGGCAATCCCCCCCGGCTGGGGGGTCCAGGGGCCAGTGGGGGTATAGTAAAAATAGATGTAAAATTGCCTTGTAAAGGTATAGTAATTTCTAGTCAATCTGTGTCGTTCATTAGGTGGATGATCTGATGGTAGAACTTATGTTTAGTTTAGTTTTTTTTTCCTTAGAAGGAAACCCCTCTCTTTGTATAAGGGCATTGTATTGAGGCTGTGTAATAGATGTGTATTCTCCAAGCGAGAAATAAAGAGGTGAGATTATGAGAGAAAACAAAGGATATTACAACAGATCTATTGTAGGTTGTGTCTCTTCATTTTGTTGGATAATAGAAAGGGAGGACTGGCTATTCGGGATGGTCGTAGCCCAAACTGGGTGAACCACGTATATCTGTGTCTCTCTGTTTTTATGTGTTTGTGTTTTTCCACATATTATATGTCTTGCATTTCTCTGTCATATATAATATTTTTCTAACACCCCATTCATCCCTATGTTTACTAGTTTCCCCTTCCACCTTCATAGAGTTCATATTCATCCATTTTCCATAAAAACCCCTTTTCCTAAGGTCAAAATATTTTTGCTTAGGAAAAGTGAAAAAACCATGCTAAATCCCCTTTTACCCAAAAACCCACAAAAAGTTGTTTAGCCTAACTATATATATGTGTGTGTGTGTGTGTGTGTGTGTGTGTGTGTGTGTGAAGGCAAGTAACTTATTAAAAAGCATCATACTTAGTGTATTTCCCCTTTCCTCTCATATTTCATATTAATGCTAACTTATAGTATTAAATCCCGAAAAGTTCCCTTTCTTGTATATTATTAACTTCCTTTATTAAATAACCCGAAACCATTAGTTTTATTATAAAAACTACGTATTTAATAAAACATCGCATCGACAGATTGCAAACCTTTCAACATGAATTCACTCTCCCTGCATTACAATATGCGATTGTGATGGACCCAGACCTGACACAATATATATCATAATTCAATGCCATTTCACATCCACCTCCATCGCAAGTCTTGGATAAAGCATTACCCTCCGCCATTGCGATATCTGATATGCGATGGGAACCCGGACCTGACGCAGTATTAACCATGATATATTTTCCACATCGCGTCTGACCCCTATCGCAGTCCTTTGTGATGGGCCTTTCCTTTGCTAAACTACAATTATGATATGTGATGAACCCGAACCCGATATCGTTTATCCGCCTGAATTCATATTATTTCAAGTCTTCCATACTGTGTTTTGTGAAGAATGTCTTTGTTAAAAGGCTTTTATGATTTAAATGAAGAATTAACCTAAACATCCATTTAACCGCTAATCTTAGTTTTAAACCATAATAAAGCCCACACCGCCATTAATTAATCATTGGGCCCCTCCACGCTGCTCTTTCACTTCACCACCATTTGATCAAATCCATTCAAATCCACGACCCTTAGTGATTTCGGGTTGGCTCTCTGTCCAAGCATTACCTGCCCGAAAAGCGATATTCCACTGACCTCCCCTTGCTACGTGTTAGGCTCAAATTGTATCAGGTGACCCCTCCCAAAACTGCCCATGCCTCATAAGCGGTGCAAAGAAAACAAAAACCACCTTTTGCAGAAAAATGCTAGAGATACAGAATATATATATATATATATTATTATATATATATATAAATATTTTATTAAAGATGATGAATAGATGATCTGATTACAATGGGGCTCCTGGCTTAAATACCCCCATGGACACCCTTTGGGAAAGGGCATGATCTTATGATCGTGCCCTTTCGCCTAACTAAACCTAGATTAAATAATAAACATAATATTAACTAATTTTTTCATAACATTTCCTTCCTCTCGAAAGAATGCTTTGTCCTCAAAGCATACGTAACGAAGAATGTTGTTGACAAAATGCTTCATTCTCCCAAGAAGCTTCTTCTTCGGGCAAGTCCTTCCACTTGATCAGATATTCCTTGATAGTACGATAACGAAGCTTTCTTTCTCTAGTAGACAAAATACCTTCTGGTTCTAAAATGACTCTTCCCTCATCATCTAGGGATGGACGTGTTGTTTGCGATGTTTGATTGTTACCTAGGGCCCTTTTAAGGCAAGATACGTGGAAGACATTATGAACACGACTTGTCTCTGGAAGGCTTAAACCATATGCAACTTGGCTAATTTTTTTGTTGATCTGATAAGGTCCATAAAACTTTGGTGCCAATTTGTTTTTTCCTTTCTGTTTTAAGGATAATAGTTTGTATGCTTGGAGCTTAACAAATACCCATTCTCCAACTTCAAACTCTCTTTCGGTTCTGTTACGGTCTGCTTGTTGCTTCATACGATTCCTTGCATTATTTAGATTTTCTTTTAATATTTGGACGATTTTATGGGTTTCTTCTAGTTGATCTTTAACAGCAGGTAGATTTGTTTGGACCATAGCTAGGTCTTTCCATTTTGGGGGTTCATATCCATATAGGGCTTGAAATGGCGTCATTTTCGCTGATGTATGATAGGTGGAGTTATACCACCATTCAGCAAGGTGTAACCATTGAGCCCATTTATTTTGTTTTTCTGTAGTGTAGCAACGTAGGTAGGCCTCCAAACATTTATTGACAACTTCTGTCTGGCCATCTGTTTGTGGGTGATAAGCGAAACTCATATTTAAGTAAGTTCCTACGTGGTTGAACAATTCCTTCCAGAAATTACCTTTGAACTTGGCATCTCTATCACTTACAATGACTTTTGGAAAACCGTGCAACTTATATATATTTTTGCAAAATATTTCAGCGATTTCTTTTGCTGAGTATGAATTTTTTATTGCCATAAAGTGAGCATATTTGGTGAGTCTGTCGACTACTACGAAAATCTTGTCCTTGCCTTCAGATACTGGTAATCCTTCGATAAAGTCCATTGAGATTTCTTCCCACTTCTGATTTGGAATGTTTAAGGGGTGAAGTAATCCTGGTGTCATAATATTTTCGCTTTTATTCCTTTGACATGTGTCACACTCTGCTACATACTTCTGAATTTCACGATTCATTCCCTTCCAAAAGAAGGATTGACGTGCATTGTAGTAAGTCTTAAAGAATCCTACGTGTCCAGCTGACGGTGAGTCATGTAATTCCTTGAGTACCTTAAACTTAAACTTGGAATTTGTACTTAGATATATTTTTCCCTTGTACCATAGGATATCATTCTTCCACTCAAATTTTGAGTTATTGGGAGGGTTATTGATTATTGTTGTTACTTCTGGATCCTTGGCATACTCACTTCGAACTTCGTTAAGCCACTCAGGAACAACAACCGACATTACAAGTAGTGTTGGTTCTTCATCTTTCCTGGATAAGGCATCGGCTACTACATTGTCTTTACCTCTTTTATGTAGTATTTCCAAGTCAAAAGCAGCAATTTTCTCAATCCATTTTTGTTGTTCTTCGGAAAGCGTTTTTTGTTCAAGGAGATGTTGGAGACTATTATGGTCTGTTCGAATAGAAAACTTACTTCCCAAAAGATATTGCCTCCACTTAGCTAGTGCGTGCATGATAGCGAACATTTCTTTGTTGTATGTGGATTTGAGGCGCTCTCTTTTATTGAGCTTTCTACTTTCAAAAGTTATGGGATGTCCTTCTTGCATTAGTACTGCACCTATACCGAATCCAGAAGCATCACACTCAATTATAAATGGTTTAGAAAAATCTGGTGTTGCTAATACAGGAGCATTAGACATAATTTCTTTTAATTTTTCAAAACACCTTCCTGCTTCCTCATCCCATAGAAACGAATTCTTCTTTAAAAGATTTGTTAGAGGTGCAGTTA
Source organism: Pinus taeda (assembly GCA_000404065.3). Taxonomy (NCBI): domain Eukaryota; kingdom Viridiplantae; phylum Streptophyta; class Pinopsida; order Pinales; family Pinaceae; genus Pinus; species Pinus taeda. The sequence continues at coordinate 74,181 of APFE031588728.1, forward strand.
TATGTGCATAGTTTTTAATAAACCTTCGGTAATATCCTGTCAACCCTAAGAACCCTCTTAACTTGGATATCTTAAGAGGTTTGGTCCATTCTTTTATAGCTTTGATTTTGTTAGGGTCCACCTTTACACCTTCGTGGGATATAGTGTGTCCAATGTATTCTGCTGCTTCCTTTCCGAAGGTGCATTTGGATTTTTTTGCGTAAAATTGATGTTCTTTAAGTAGTGCAAGAACTTTATCCAAATGTTGCAAGTGCTCCTTCCAGGTTTTACTGTAAATTAGAATATCGTCAAAGAATACTAATACAAACTTCCTGAGATGTGGGCGAAATAATTCATTCATAGTTGCTTGAAATGTTGCTGGTGCATTGGTTAATCCAAACGGCATTACTTTAAATTCATAATGACCTTCATGTGTTCGAAATGAGGTTTTTGGTATGTCTTCTAATCTTATTCTAATTTGATAGTAACCTGATCTTAGGTCCAATTTTGAGAAATACCTTGCGCCATGTAGCTCATCCAACATTTCGTCGATAAAGGGAATTGGAAACTTATTTTTAATTGTTATTTTATGTAATCCCCTATAGTCAATACATAGCCTGAATGACCCATCTTTCTTCCTTACCAACACCACTGGAGCAGCATAAGGACTTTTACTTTTCGAGATGATTCCACACCTTAAGAGGTCTTGGATTAATCTCTCAATTTCTGTTTTTTGGTGATGTGGATATCGGTATGGCTTGATGTTAACCGGGGCTGATCCTGCCTTGACTTCTAT
>APFE031588728.1:83293-102058 GCA_000404065.3 Pinus taeda
CCTGCATACTTGTACACTCTGTAAGTCAAGGGATGGGTGCGTACTCCTGTAAAGGTCAAAAGGTGCGAGTTTCATCTTAAAAAAGTTACTTGTGGTCACTTCTAGAGCTTCCTAGAAGAGTGTTTGACGTGTATTGAGTGCCTCCAGATGGTTCATGCATCCCTATGATAGAGGAACTTATCCCATCAAGAGAGGAGCTACCCCATCCAAAAGAGGGAGTATCCCATTGATGTTGGAACTGAATAACTTCCTCTAGAACACTATAAATACAGGCATTGGGCCAAAGGAGGGGGGGTTGAAAGCTGAATATTCCAAAGGGTAAATGTTGCTGGAATTAGGACTTCCATTGTTAACTTGTGAGGAGAGATTACCATCCTTTCTTGTTGCCGTATTGGGAGTGGGTGAGCTTGTCAAAGTAGAGGAAATCTCTTGTTGGACCCTGGGAGGAGCTTGCACAACACCAAGGCTCAGGTTGTAATGGTTCCTTTTTTGTTTCCTTAATACAAATAAGTCCATTCTTCTCAATGATTTGTTGTTAATGAATTATTTCATGTACTCCTTGGTCTATGTAATGAATATGCTTTGTTTTATGAATTATTCAGGTGTTATGTAATCGTTTGCTTTGTTAGTGTATGCAGGTCTTAAAGTGAAGGAGGAGCTCATCTGGATCAGCAAGGCTGGACTGCTACAACAAGCGTTGGACCTAAGGTAAGATCGGAAAAACACTTGATCTCTCATAGAATAATGTGTGTTTAGAGAAGGATTGCTCTTGTTTGGTTTGTTTGTCACTAGAGAGTCTTAGACTCCTAGGGAGGTTAGGTTTGTCCGCAAAAATAACTCTTTCCGCATGACACATATGGAAATTTGCAAGATGTATGCAAAATATTTATTGCGCCAAGAGACACTCTACAACCCAGTATGGGGGGGATGTGTAGGCATAATGTAATGTAATGTAAGTATGTTGACATTTAATAAATTCTAGCTCTATTATATGTGGGAGGTGTGTAGGTGTAATGTAATGTAATGTAAGCATGTCAACATTTAATAGATGTTGTATCTATCATATGGGGGAGATGTGTAAGCGTAATGTAATGTGATGTAAGTATGTTAACCTTTAATAAGTATCAGCTCTATTGTACATTACATATGGTGGAGATATTACAATGCACCCCTGCTAACGCTAGCCGCAACTAAGGATAGAAGGAAATAGTTACTAAGTTGATCCAACCTCCAATGTCCCATTATGGAAATAGGGTCTAAATTTTTCTATCTTTTACAACTTCTCCAAAACTCAAAATGGATAACATTGTTGTGTTCATCTCATCGAGACCTTTCCAATATTATAAAATTTGCTTCAATCTGACACTCGTATTGAAAGACACAACCATATAAGAACTAGCCTATCAGAAAGTGCCACCTCATGAAACATGTCACATGGCACCCACGTGGTCGTCCAATTCATACATCAAGTCATGTATACCCCGTTTCTATGGTCCACACAAACTACCCCATAGCACATATATAACATATATATTCGATGTATGTAGGTGTGGGCCATCTATGGTCACGTCACCCTGAAATTAATCCTAATAGGTTACAATATTGTACATCACTTAAAATGATGGGGAAAACCTTGTGATCTTTGTGGCATTGCAAACTATGCATTAAGGCTTAATATCCCCCTTGATTGGCAACCGAACTCATTCATGCCACATGGCACTTGTCCCCACAAAACGAGCTTCGCATGCCAAGTCACCCTGGTACTTAAATCTCGTGTGTTCTACTATATCATGTGTCCAAAATATCCTAAGTCTACGGTGACATCACCAGTGCTAAACACTAGGGTGACATCCTCCCTTGTCACATCCTCCACACCATGTGCCACGTAGCTATGGGTTCCATTGTAGAGTTTCCCTGTAACATTTAACTTTGGATCTTATCTACATCGTTTTTCATTGAGAAACATGCCCCACTGCACATCATCTCAAAGATTTGATCCTAGGAGTTTCCCTAGGTGCTCCCCTTTGAAAACTCCAAGGTACCAAACCTTTGGGGTCATTCAATGACTATGAGAGCTCACCCATCGATGACCCAGATTTCTCTTGCTTAAGCATTTGGTAATTGTTCCTGGTCATAGGGTTGAAGAGGCTTAAGCCATTTCCTCCCAAAGTAATATGCTTTGAGCTTAAAAATAATTATAGCCCCTCGCTTAACGATTACTATTAAATGTGTAAGGGCCTTCACCTAGGACTTTGATACATAGTATATAATATACAAGGTTATACACAAGATCTTTTGGCTTATCCCTCCTGAGCTTTCTCGAAACTCGGCCATGGCCATAGACCTCTGTACACATGTGATCCCATATATATATATATATATATATAAACATTACACTATCTCTTCTCATCTTAAACGAGAAAAATGTAGCCCAATGCATATAACCACATATTTCTTCATATAGGAAGGTTACATACGCGCCACTGGACTAAAATTTTTATCTCAGAATAAACACTAAAATCATTTTAGCAAGAGATTTCACCCATACATTTAACTAGTTATTAAGGTTACAATACAATCCATAATTATTCACAACAAGAAAAAAAAAATACTTAAAAATCATTGCATTAAGCATTCACATTCCTCTTTTATGAATGAAACCCCAATTTCATATAACGTATACCACATTCAAATGATGCAAAACATATGAACGAAACATTTAAACAAAGACGGGGCTTAACCTGAGTCTCGGTTAAGAACGGCATGTATCTACGTTTCACATGGCGCACGATCCATGGGTAGTTCATTTGGACATCGTGATGGGGGACATAGCTTACGACCATCGGCTTTCATCATGCCACTAGGCATTCGATTAGGACATTGCACAATGATTCGAATACTTTGTCGCACACCCATAAACACTTGTCTTATGTAGCCCAATGATTTGTCGACTAAGAGTGGGACTTCAACTCTCCACCCCACCTTAAATAAGCTACAACCACTTTTACTTGCAATTGCCACCCTTGAGCCAAATCCCAATGATTGAGGTTGAGTGCTTTTGAGAAGAACTTAACCATTATAAAAGATGAAATAGGATGTCACAATATCACTTTGTCTTCATCCATTAGCTACACAGGCTTCCACTCAATCTTTCCAAAATTTTCTTCTTCATTTAAATTTATTGCACAGTGATCCCTTTTAAAACCACTCAACCAACCAAGATTATATTTAAAACAACCCATTCCTCAAGAAATTTCCTTCCTCAAGCAATCTAGAATTTATGTCCCTTTCTCTTATCCTTATTAATTGATTACAACTATTTACATTGAGGGGATATTAACCAAGGGATGTCACAGTCCCCTCCACCTTGGGAGAACACCATCCTCGATGTTCAATAACCATATACAAACAACACATGCTTAAAAACCAAGCACAACTGATATAAAGCTTTATAAACACAACTTCGTACAACATTTACAATGTATTTACATTCGCTTTACTTAGAAAATAAGAAAGGATATGTTCCTTGCATCTGGTCAGTCATTTCCCACATTACTTCCTTGGGCCTAAAGTGCATCCACTACACTTTGACTTGCGTTATTGCTCGATTTCGGAATGTGAGCTACCTCCAATTTGAGATGCATAGAGGTTTCAATTAGAACTCTCCCTTTGGTTCTATCTATAACAAAGACCAATCAATTACATCATTAACATCTTGTACATAAATTTTAAGAAATGAAACATGAAATAAATCATGAACTTGTATTAATGGAGGAAAGGTTGGACTATAGGCCATTAGCCCTATCCTTTCGAGCACTTCAAATAACTCACAAAATTGTGATGCCAACTTGACACATGACTCAAATTTCAAGAAGCTCTTCTTGGGTCTAACTCATAGGAAAACATGTTTCCCAACTTAAAACTTCTTGTGAACCCTATGTTGGTTTGCATAGCTCTTCTACTTGTCTCGTGCCACTTTTAAATTTTTTCTGATGATTTTCATTTCTTACTACATGTCCTTTAATATATAAGGCCCAATAAAGACCCTATTCACTGGATCACTCTAACTAATAGGAGTGTTACAAATCCTGTCATAAATAGCTTCAAATGGGTTCATTTTCAACAATTCTTGATACCCATTATTGTATGCAAACTCTACATGTGGAAGGTATTATTCCCACTTCTTTGGCTAATTCATTGCATATGTCGTTAGCACGTATTCAAGAGTTTTGTTAGTTCTTTTTTATTTCCCATCAGTGTGAGGATGGTACGTTGTGCTAAAGGATAACTCTCTTCCCAAGCCTACAAATAATTCTCTTCAAAATTTTGAAGTAAATTTGGCATCTCTATCTGAGATAACCTTCTTAGGAACTCCATGCAACCTCACAATTTCCCTTATAAAAAATTAGGTCAGCTCACCAGTTAATTTTGTAGACTTAACAAGCACAAAGTGAGCCACTTTGCTCAAATTATCAACCACTACCATTTTTGCATCATGTTGTTTACACTAGTATAAAATTATGAAATTAGTGACTAGGTGACTAAAAACATTAGTTGTCGTAGCTTTTTCCAATGAAATACTACCAAAAATGAGCAATCTTAAGTGACTGGACTAAAAACAACTAACATAAATGACTAATTTAGTCCTGAGTTACCATATATACGAGTAGAAAATAAGTAATACAATTAAAATGACTAACATTAATGACTAATTTAGTCTAGGAACAAAAATACAACTACATACCAAGTACTCTAATAATACAAATTAGTCATTTATGTTAATCATTTTAATTGTGTAACTTTGGGAATCCAAACTTACAAGTGAAAGGGGACTCAAAGGTTGTTGTATATTGACTAAAAGGTTATACTTCCTTAAACACTTCTTTATTGGATTAGTGGATGATTATAGTTATGGAGTTAATTATATTGATCCGGATTTAAATAGGAACGCAACAAATTACAGATATAACCATACATATAGAGATGCAATAGAAATAACACTTCATTTCATTACTGTAAAATACTGAAATATGCTTACAAGCAGAAATGGAAATAAACTAACTAGGGCGATGGTAGCTTATCTCTGAGAAGAAATGTGGTGGCTACATGCCTCTAAACATCCAAAAACCTAACCCTAGAAGATGAAATGCCAAACTGTGGGCCCTGTTTGGGTAAATTGGTACATCAACTTCCTGGGGTCATAACTTTGGCATACGATCTTCGTTTGACAAGCACAATATCTCGTTAGAAAGATCTAACTGAGAAATAAAACTTTGGTGAGAGCAACATCAATCCATGGAACCATTTTGCTCCTAGTTTTCCCAAAAAATGTCGTTTAGGGCCTCAAAACGGCTTTGGAAGTTCAGGACCCAAAAAGCTACTAAAAATAGTAAATTGTGCTACAATTAAGGAAACTGAAAAGGTGAAAGAAACAATGGTGGGGGTATAAGTGGACTTGGTGGGTGGCCACCTGGATCATTCCTCCCCCCTTAGGAAGCAATGGTCCCCATTGTGTTGAGTTCCTCCATGAGATGAGGAAATTTCTGCTGAACTTGGTCCCTAGTGAGCCACTTGCCCTAGTGAAGGAGTTGGCCTGCTTTGATAACTCGATACAGTTGGATATTCAAATAGTGAGTGTGCTTGATCTGTGTGTCCATGATCCGATCAGTTGTAGCTTGTTCCATGCAATCTGGACTTAACTCTGTGGGTGTGATTTATTCTGCAATGTCAGATGTGTCTAGTAATGGTGGAAAGTATGGCCGAAGGTAGTCCACATTAAACATTGGGTGCAGAAAAAGGAATGAGGGAATGCTGAGCTCAAATGCATTGTCTCCCATAGCCTTGGTAATGGTGTAAAAACCATATCAGAGTGGTCTGAGTTTCCGATAGGCTCCAGTAAGGAGTTCCTTTTGCAAATGCAACCAGACTTTGTCGCCCACCTGAAACTTGTGTGGAAACCGATGTTGATCATATCGTTGCTTGTACTTGGTATTTGATTTCTCCAAAATTTCGTGGACCTACTGGTGAATATGTTGGATGTGCTTAATAAATTTTTCTGCCTTATCTATTTCGGACTAGACATGAGCAGAATCTACGTGAGTAGCTATAAATGGCATGGCCACATCAATGGGACATAGTGGCTAGAATCCCAAGCCCACCTGAAAAGGGTTGTGGCCAATCAAGTTGTGGAGAGCCCGGTTGTACTTGTGTTGAACATAGGGGAGGCTCTCATCCCATGTGCATGGATGCTTTGATTTGTACATGCGCAGAATGTGTACGATCATCATGTTGACAACCTTTGGCTGCCCATCAGTTTGAGGATGGAAGGTTGTGGACTTGGTGAGTTTGGTGTCCAACATTGACCAGAGACTGAACCAAAATGTACTAAGGAACCTGTTGTCCCAATCTGAGATGATAGACTGTGGGATCCCAAAGTGTACCCACACTCATTCAAAGAATAGTTTAGCAGTGGCTTCTGTTGTGATATTCTTCTTGCAGGCCACCATAATGGCCATCTTCGAGAACTTGTTGACAACCACAAAAACACAGTCATTTCCATGCTTAGTAGAAGGAAGACCCAACATGCAATCTATGGAGATGGATTCCCAAGGTTGACTAGGGGTAGGCAGTGGGGTATAGAGGCCTTTCTTCTTGATGGTCAGTTTAGCAATGGCGCAGGTAGTGCATGATCAGATGTACTTCCCAACTTCTTGTCAAAGATTCGTCCAGTAGAAATACTTATGTAGTATTGCCACTGTTTTCTCGACCCCGAAATGCCCAGCAGCCCGACTATAGTGTGCTTCCCAAATAATCTTGGCACGCTCACTTGAAGGAACACAAAGGTGACCCAGGTGGCATAACAGGGCATCCTAGAGGTGAAAATATGGAACACACTGACCCTCCAAGAGTTTCGGGTATGTGTGGCCAAATTCTATGTCGCTTTTGTAGAGAAGTGGCAAATCAGAAGTCTCGTGCCCATAAGAGTTGAGCACGGTGGTTAATGCCATGATCAATGGTCGACTGAGGCAATCTGCAACATTATTGGTGTTTCCCTTCTTATACTTGATATTCAAATGGAACTGTTGCAGGTATGTGGACCACTTCTGATGGCGATCATTCTGTAATTTCCCTTAAGTCTGTATGAACTGTAATGGTTGGTGGTCTGTGTGAATGACCGTTTCCTTCCCCAAAATGTAATGCTTCCATTGTTGGCAGGCCTGCACAATGGAATACATCTCTTTGTCATAAGTGGGATACTTCTAGATTGCATCTGAAAGTGTCTCACTGTGATATGCCACTGGATGCATGTGTTGAGTAAATACTGCCCCAATAGCATAGTTAAAGGCATCTGTCTCGACCTCAAATGGTTGTTGTAAGTCTGGTAATGCGAGCACTAGTGTCGAGTAGAGGTGATATTTCAACTCTGTGAATGCCTTCTGTTGAGATTTAGACCAAAATAATTTTTCTTTCACTCCTCCCTTAGTGACTTGACTCAAGGGCCAAGTGATATGAGAAAATCCCAACACGAACCTATGGTAGAAGTTGGCAAGACCTAGAAAAATGTGGAGCTCTGTCAAAGTGGTTGGAGATGGCCAATCTCGAATGACTTGGATCTTGGTTAGACCCAAATGCACCCCCCTTTCATCAATAATGTATCCCAAATACTAAACCTGGGTCATGCCAAAAATGCATTTCTCCAAATTGGCACATAACTTGTGTTGCCACAGTGTTTGGAGGTTCTCTTCCCAGCTTTGGCTGAAGATTAGGATGTCATCCAAGTATACCACTAGAAATGCGTTGGTGAATGGCCGCAAGATGTCATCCATTAGCCTCATGAATGTTGCAAGAGCATTCATCAATCTGAAAGGCATAACCAACCATTCTAAAATGCCCTCCTTGGCTTTGAAGGTAGTCTTCCACACATAGGAGGGTTCGATTGGTACCTGGTGACATCCTGACTTTAAATCGATCTTGCTGAAATATTTTTCCCCCTTCAGTTGGTCCAGGAGGTCATCAATCCATGGGATCAAGTACCTATTACGAACATTGATCTTGTTCAGCGCCCAATAGTCAATACAGAGTCTCCAAGTTCCATCCTTCTTCTGTACCAACACGACTAGGCCTCCCACAGGGTGATGAACTCAGACGGATGTGACCTTTCTGCAGCAGCTCCTGAATCTGCCTCTTGATTTCATCGTTCTCCAGAACAGAGCACTGATAGATTGGTCCATTGGGCAGTGGCGTACCTGGGGTCAGATCGATGGAGTGCTTGACCTGACAGTGCAGAGGAACCCCTGTGGGGTAGGTGAAGATGTCCTCGTACTCCTCCACGACCTTGTCCATTTGTAGTTGTTGTGTGGAGGGGCCCTGTCTGGAGGTCGTGACCACCGTCTTCTTCTTTCCTTGAGGGTGTATCATTAGGAAAATAAATTTCCCAGTTTTTGAAATAAGCTTACTGCATTGTTTTGTAGTAACCAAAGAGATGGTGGTAGGCGGTGCTACCTCTGGTATCCTGTACAACTTATTTCCCAAAGTAACAATAACAGCATGGGGCCTTGATTCATACACAACATGTCGCTTCCACAAGTATGGTTGTCCTAATAATACATCACAAACATCAAGAGGAGCAACGTCACACAATACCTCATCTGCGAAGGTTTTGATGTTGTATGGAAGGCAACACTATTAGCTCATGTGAAGATCCCATCCTTAGTGAAGCCACCCAATGGTGTACGGTTGTGGATATGTTGTGGTCGGTAAGCCTAGCCGCTTCACTACCTCTACCAAAATGAGGTTCTTTTGGCTCTGATTTTCAACAATGAACTGTAGCGGCGAGCCCTTTACCCCATCTGGGAGTGCAAGAGATGCTCCTCCTCCTCTGGATCTTTGGGTTCCTCCTTCTGGATCTTCGTGGTGGCAACAGTGGCGTTGGGCTCCGCATCGATAATTTGCTTCCCTTTGTCATTCCCCTTATTAGGTTCTAACTCATATTCGGAACATGCATCTGATTCTAAAACCTTTAGCTCAGCCACCAGTGACTGCTTGGCTGACACTCACTTATGTTGTGAGTGCAACTCTTATGGAACTCACACCACTTTCTCGTGTCCTTTTTTTGGCTTCGGGATGTTGTTCTTTGCTTGCAGCTTTGGCAAGTTGTCATAGGTTACCCTGCCTTGGCTTTCTCCTTTGTTCTGCGGTTTGGGGGCACCTTTCCCTTGCTTCGTATGCGTAGATCCAAAGTCTCGCTTCTTCTGTTTAAATTTTTGCTCGATCTTTATGGCATATCGGTATGCCATGCCGAGCGAGGAGATGTACAGGAATTCTATTTCTTCCTAGATGTACCTATGCAAGTAGTTACGGTATTTGAGTACCAAATGTTGCTTTGAATCCTTAATACCCAACTTTGTGCGAAGGGTATGGAAAATATTGGTAAACTTCGGCATGTCTTGGTCCCTTCCCTGCCGCAGTGTGGTCCACTTTATGTATTGATCCTCATAGCTTCTGACAGGGTAGTACTACTCCTTGATGGCAGTACGGAATGAATTCCAAGTGGGTGCAGCTAAAAATAGTAAGGTTGTACTTTCATCCTTCTACTCACAGTAGGTTTCCCACCAGTACTTGACGTGGGGTGTGCTTTGAGAAGAGCGAAAGTAATTTTTCCCAACCAGAAAAATCATGAATAGAAAAATACCCTTCTAACAGATTTAACCATTTATCTACAGTGTCTGCATCTATCTGACCCTCAAATATGGGAACGTCAAAGTTAACTTGTACCTTAAAGGGTGTGGCGCTTCCAAAGTAGATGTTGGAAGTAGACGTGTCGCCCCTGGGTAGCCACTGAAGGATCTGGGAAAATTTGTCCATCATCATGTTCCTTTGTCGCTCGAGAGCCTCCTTGAGCAAGATTTTGATAGGACCTCCTACCCCCTCATATTTCTTTTCATTTTCCATGAGAGGCCATTGTGATTTGTGAGACTGGTCTTACAAAGGTTCAACCATTTCAAGCCCTGACTCGTTATATCCTGACCTTGTTGGGGACATGCAAAGAAAGACAGAGAAAGAGAAGACTACTCTGATACCATTGATCCAAATTTAAACAAGAACGCAACAAATTACAAATATAACCATACATATAAAGATGTAGTAGAAATAATACTTCATTTCATTGTTGTAAAATATTGAACTATGCTTACAAACAGAAATGGAAATAAACTAGCTAGGGGGATGGTAGCTTATCTCTAAGAAGAGATGTGGCAGTTACATGCCTCTGAACTATGTTACAATGAGGCTTGAAGGCCTATTTATTGTTGAGAAACAATGAAAAACCCTAAACAGCCAAAAACCTAACCCTAGAAGATGAAACGTCAAACAATGGGCCTGATTTGGGTAAATTGGTACATCAACTTCCCGGGGTTGTAACTTTGGCATACAATCTATGTTTGACACACACAATATCTCGTTAGAAATGTCTATCCGAGAACTACAACTTTGGGAAGGGCAACAATGATCAATGGACCCATGTTGCTCCCAGTTTTCCCAAAAAACATCGTTTAGAGCCTCAAAACGGCTTCGGAAGTTCAGGACCCAAAAAACTGCTAAAAATAGCAAAGTGTGCTACAATTAAGGAAACTGAAAAGCTAAAACAAACAATGGTGGGGATCCAAGAGGACTTGGCAGGTGGCCACCAATATCCACCTGGATCATATATCCTTTGATCACATCCATATGGAATTCAATTCAAAGGTTGACAAATTATCCAAAATGGGAGCTGGCTGACAACTAGGTCAAATACATTGTGAAAAATAACTATAAGGAGAAGTGTTAGTTAATTAGTATATGACACATTTCCTTTAGTTAAAGACTTAACTTTTCATTCATATCTATATTTTTTATTATGAGCATAATAGTACTAAGTTCTTATGGAAATTTTGATATTGCTAGATATTAGACATATTAGAATATTATATTATAGATATAGATATTGCAAGATATTAGACATATTAAAATATTATATTATAGATGAGAAGTAAATTTAATATATGTTAAATGACTTAAGTTTCAACTTTTCATGAATATTAATTCAAAAATAATGTTTTTTTTTTATTATTGGAATAGTATGGAATTTCCCACCACCTAAGTCAATAATTACTTGATGCATCAATCAATTGCTACTAAAAACAAACCATTTCAAAATTCTTCAATCTAATTGCTCAAGTTTCATTACACGGAAGGTGTTTTATATTAACGGAGCATTGCCCTCGCCCTTTCGTCCTCTATCAATATCTAATCCAATAACGACAAGTATATGCAAATCAATAAATGATGAACATATGGATCCTAAGCGAGCTAACAATAGTTGCAATAGATGCAAGCTGCCTAACCAGGGTTTGAGTTTGCTAATAGGGACAACAGATCCCAGGGAAACTCAAACTAACAGTGGGTTAAGGTCTAGTGAAAGCTGAAGAAGTTGCAGGTTGTGGAAACCAGATTGCATGAATAGAGATCAAGGGGAAGAAAGAAGTAGTTGTTTCTTTGATGTTTTTGTTTTCTCGGGCACAGGTGTGAATTGGGATTCCAATATATCATTGACTAGAGATGGCAAGAGAAATGATGAGGTTCCAAATTTGGATATGGATTTGGTGGAAGGCGGAGGAGGAGAGGGGGGATGGCATGATGGTGGTTGAATTGTGCATGGAATTGGTGAACGGAATAGTAGGTGTTGGGGAATGTAGGAACTCGGTGGTGGAATCGTGCATGGAATTGGTGAACAAAATAAAATTTGTTCGAGAATGCAAGAACTGTATTAAGAAATAAAGTACCAATCTGGTGATAAGGCTTGAATTATTGGCACCTGTATTTTAAGAATCAGGGAAATGAAGGACCCCCTGCCTAAGGATAATACCCTGCAGGCCTTGCAATATGTGTGCTTGTTTCTCAAACAGGTTGCGGAGATCCTTAAGTTTGGCCACGAGGGTAGCAAGTCGTTCATGGTATTCTGACTTTTTTGCCTTTAATTTTTGTTAATATTGAAATCCATATTTAGAACTTCAAATTAAACTTACTCGGATTTCAGCATCCCAAGGTTAATGTCTTCATTGTGAAGAGACATTAAACACTTGGTAATGAATCCTTAAAAGACTACTTTTTATTTTCAAACACTTCATAGTACGGTTCTCTGGGTTATCATCATCTATTCTCTAAGAAACTATGATTATCATGTAGCTCTCATGTGGCTCTCTGCCACACAACATTGTAATTTCACAAGCACATTGCATCGCAGTTGGTTTTCTTTTATTACAAATTTAGAAGGCATTGAGCTTATCTCTCTCTTGGGTTTGAGATTTCAAATGAAAAAGGGGTAGAGGAGGTACATATAGTTGGAGCTGATTGGCATGGATGCAACAGAGAAGAAAAACTCTATCATGAATTTATATATTTAATGCAAACTAGCTTAACTTTGTATTACTCTTTCTGCCATAGATTAAGCTAGAAATGAAAGGGGAAAATGGAAGGCCAAAATGAGGGATTAATGTTGTAGAGATTTAGTGAAGATGAGAGTTTATTCCTTTACATTTGTTTTCTTGATTTTGAAATATTTTGCCCACCATTTCCCTCCACTGCCATAAAATGCCCCTTCACTCTCTACTATCAGTTCATCTACTTCCTTAAAATGAATCCACTGCCTTCTATCTAATCCATACCAAACCTTTGGATCTACAGGGGCAATGATTATTCCAAGCACCTAGAGAAGCCAAATTGCATAGGAAAAAAAATACGAATTTGACACATATCAAAATTGAAATCCCATCTAAGTACTCTATACAAGAAAAGGTCGTACCTGCATAGTCAAGGCAGATTTGCAAGGACCAGAAAATTTAATGGGCTTTACATGATACCTCTTTCCATGGGCACAAGGAAAACTACAGTAGGCGATGAACAAGCATTTCCCCATGCATTCTTAAATGTCTGAAACACACCACTCATCATAATTCTCTAGTATTATGGAACAAAGTTCTCAAGACTAAATCCAACCATGATGCCCAAAGGCAAATATTTTACTATAGATCAAATTTATGAGGCCATCAATTATTTATGCAGGAAATTTGATGGGCACCCAATCGTTCATTTCAAAATTAGAAGTGTCTTCATTATTGAACTGACATTTCAAATAAATGGTTTAAGCTAATGGGGTACAAGTTTCTATTTTAATTGATAATGGCTAGAGTTATCCTTGATTATTTATGTGCACACATATTGAAAATGGGTAATGGCCAGAGTCGTCCTTGATTATTTTTGTGCACCCGTATTGAAAATGGGTCACCCTCAATGTGGGTTTTCTTGCATTGACCACATAAAATCTCCAACAACAACAAAAATGCATTTAACAGACTACACTTCTCCATTCCCATTGATTATAGCACATGACTTGCCTTGACGAATGAATCAAGAGCAACAGAAATTATGGAGCTCTAGGTTGTTATGGAACTAGCTCACAAAAAGATAGAAAAGATGGATTAACGCCTTAGAATTCAGGCTCTTTGAGGGGGCAACCTCATTTACATTACATAAATGAAAAATTCTTGGATGATACAAATGAAAAGACCTCCTTTCTATATATAGGAGTCTAAGGGGTCATAATATAATCAGAGATGACATAACACTAATAATGTAAGGGCACAATAATAACAATAGTGGTCTTCTATGGGGCACAATAGTAACAATATGGGCACTACATGGGTACATCAATATAATAAGGGGGTTGTACTAATAACAATAAGGGGTTACACTAGTAGTATAGGCACCTAACATGCCCCTCTCCTTCAAAAAGTGTTATCCTCAACGCTTGAGTAGTTCTTGATGCTTCTATATAAAATTCTTGTCCTCCCATGTGGAAGCTTCAGCAGGTAAGTTCTTCCACTTGATGAGATACTCTGAAATTGATCGATTCCGTAGCTGTCGGGGTTCTTGTTTCTGTGACTGCTCCAGGTTCCAATATGATTTTTCCTTCCTCTTCAATTTCTGGCAATATTGTTTGAATTGGGTTCTTTTGCAACTTTTGAATAAGTGGCCATACTTCTTCGTCCTTCTTCCATTCATCCCTTGCTTCATTTATCCAATCTGGTTGGATAATAGAAATAGCACAAAACAATGCTTCCACATCCTCATCCTTGAAGAGTTTTTCCATTCGGTAAGGTTGCCATTGTTTAAGTGCATCTAGTATTGCCAACATTTCCTTCTAATAAATAGCTTGCTTGATATGTAGCAGTAAAAATACCCAATCACCTACATCAAAACATTTTTCACTACGATGTTGTTCTACCTGTTGTTTTATTTGATTTTGCACCGATGTGGAGTTATCCTTTAAAAGTTGGAGAACTTGTTGTTTATGCTCGACGTGATATTTCACTGCTTGAACCTTTTTCTTCTTGATATGTCCTTCTATCTCTAGAGTTTGAGGAGTGGTAATTTCTTCCAATCCTTTACAAGATATGGTTGGATTCATTTCTTGATGCTCGATGTGATCTTTCACTTCTTGAACATTTTTCTTCTTGATATGTCCTTCTATCTTGATGGTTCGAGGAGTGGTAATTTCGACCAATGAATCACCAGATATGGTTGTATTCATTTCTTCTTTCTCAATGTGATCTTTCACTTCTTGCACCTTTTTCTTCTTGATATGTCCTTCTATCTTGAGAGTTTGAGGAGTTGTAATTCTTGCCAATGCTTTACAAGATATCATCAGATTCATTTGTTCTTCATCTAGGCTTTGTTCCTGGATTATATCCTCTTCTTTTGACCTTTCTTGCTCCTTTTATTCTTCCTCTTCACAATCTATGTAGAATAATTTCTTCTCAGCACACTTATGACCTTTAGTGTATTTACTATCACAACTGTAACAAAGCACTTTTGCTCTTTTTTCTTCCAATTGTTGTGGTTTCAACCTTAAAGGTTGTGGAAAACTAGGGACAACACTTCCATCTTTATAGTTGTGAGTGGTATGCTTCTTGGTTGCCATGATTTTGCTTTCCATTTTTCTTGCTAACCTGAATGCCTTCTCTAATGAATCAATTTCCCAAAGGCGAACATCATGTTGGATATTATCCTTTAAAGACCCTATGAACACATCAATCCTATGCTCCTCTAGAATATCTTTTACCCTTATGTTCAATTTTTGGAACTCCTCAATGTGCTCCAATATTGAACCCTTTTGTTTGAAACTTATCAATAGGCTAAAAAAAGTGTTGCTTTTGTATCCTCATAATGTGCCATCAATTCTTCGGTAAAAATTGCCCAAGTGATAAATTGTTTACGAGAGCAAAGCCATTGATACCATACAAATTGATTTGGTTCCAAATATAAAATTGCCATACGTACCTTTTGTGTGTTTTGCACATTATTGAGATCGAAGAACTGCTCCATCTGTAATATCCATGTGGTGGGATCCTTGCCATCAAACTTCCTCATATTGATTTTTGGAATATGGTGAGTCTCCGATCCAACATTAGAGTCTATGGAATCATGATTAACATTTCTTTTGTTCTCATCATGAGTTTCCTTTAGTACCCTTTCACCCTTATTGACCATTTCTTGTAGCAACTTATTCATATTTATCTCCAATGCTTCAATCTTATCATCCATGCCATCAATTTTAGCTTCTACGCCTTTCTTTAAACCATCGATCTTAGTTTCTACATCTTTCCTTAAATCATCCATCTTATATTCTGTTGCTTTTTGTGCAAGTGACACTTGTTGCACTTGTTCTTGTAATTTTGATATATCATATAGCATTTCTTCTTCTTCTTCATGAGTCATGCTAGAGCTTCCAGGCTCCTTACTAGGTGTTTGCATTTTCTTTCCTCGTGGCATCAGTTACCGATAATAATGCTCTTTGAATTCCTTCAAAATAAATTTTCAAACCAAGCTTAAGCAAAAATTTAAGAAAATCTACACACCTTTTTTCACTTTGTAGGAGCTTGATATTGCCTCTGATGTATCTCTGTACTTTCCAATTATCTAGTTCTGAATTTGTGATCTGTAGTAGCCCTTTGTGTCCTCTTTCCAATGCCACAAGTCTGACCCAAATTTGTTTCTCCAAGGAAGAGTTATGCGAAATCTCCCACAGTGACTTGATTATAGACTAGTTCAGTAGAGTGAACTTGTACGACGTGCCATGAGTCACTGTTTCAACCTTTGGATCTGAAAAATTCATACAAGAAACTACAATATGTCCTCTTTCTGCACCTTCTTACGACATTTCAATCCGATCCACAGAGAGAAAGTTATGACGATTTTCCCCAGGTCACCTGTTTGGAATGTAATTCAGGAGTCTGCAAAAAGACCAACTTCCTCAGATCATATCTCCGCAAATATAGCGCAAAAAGATTTGAAATGCGGACTCAAGATTTAGAGAGATTTCTTCTCAAATAGGTTTTTTTTTCGACTTCTGAAACCTCACAGAAAAAAAGTTATAGCGAAAATGCCACGATGACCTGTTTGGAGCAGCGAAACCCTAGAATCCAAAGCTCTGATACCAAATGTTATGAAACCAGCTCAAGAAAAGATAGAGAATATAGATCAACGCCTTAGAATTCAGTCTCTTTGAGGGGGAAACCTCCTTTACATTACATAAATGAACAATTCTTGGATGATTGAAATGATAAAACCTCCTTTCTATATATAGGAGTCTCAAGAGTCACAATATAAGCCAGTCGACCTAACAATAATAATATAAAGCCACAAAAATAACAATAGAGGGATTCTATGGGGCATAGTAATAACAATATGGGAAAAATAGGGGCACAAAAATATTAATAAGGGGTACAACTACAATAGTAATGGGGTAATCACTAGTATTATAGGGACCCAACAGTTTAGCGTTTAAAAATTATAAAATTCTTAGGGTTTAGGGTTTAGGTTTTATGGCTTATTTTTGAGGATTATAACACATTACTAAATTTTTTTAATAAACACTTTAAAAAAGGTTACAAACACCTTTTAAAATGTTATAAAATGCTTAGACATTAGGGTTTAGGAATTAGGATTTAAGGTTTAGGGTTTATAACACTTTAGTAAATGATTTTAATGAAGACTTAAAAAAGTTACAATTTTTTTTTAAAGTGTTATAAAATGCTTAGGGTTTAAGGTTTATAATGCTTTAGTAAATAGTTTTAATAAACACTCAATAGAAGTTACAAAATGCTTGTTAAATTGTTATCAAATACTTAGGATTTAGTGTTTAAAATGTTATAAAATGCTTATAGTTTAGGGTTTATAACACTTTAGTAAATTATTTTAATAAACCCTTCAAAAAAGTTACAAACTGCTTTTAGAAATGTTATAAAATGCTTAGGGTTTAGGGTATAGGGTTTATAATGCTTTAAAATGCTTATGGTTTACGAGTTAGGTTTTAGGTTTTAGGGTTTAGGGGTTATAATGGTTTGGTAAATGGTTTTAATAAACAGTTAAAAAGGTTACAAAACACTTTTAAAAAGTTATAAAATTCTTAGGTTTTAGGGTTGAGGGTTTAAGGTTTACAACACTTTAGTAAATGATTTTAATAAACATTAAAATAGTGACAAAACACTTGTTAAAAGGTTATAAAATGCTAAGGGTTTATGGTTTAGGGTTTACAGTTTAATGTTTAGGGTTTATGATTTAAGGTTTCAAACGTTATAAAATGTTGAGGGTTTAGGGTTTATGGTTTACCATTTACAAAACCTTAGTAAATGCTTTTAATGAACACTTAAAAGAAGTGACAAAACACTTGTTAAAATGTTATAAAATTCTTACGATTTTAGGTTTAGGTTTTAGGGTTTATGGTTTATAACACTTTAGTAAATGCTATTAGGGTTTAGGTTTTATGATTTATAACACTTAAGTAAATGATTTTAAGGTTTTTGTTTTAGTTTTTAGTTCTTAGGGTTTAGTTTTTAGGGTTTATAACACTTGAATAAATGCTTTTAATAAAAAATTAAAGGAAAGTTCTAAAATACTCGTTAAAATGATATAAAATGCTTAGGGTTCAGTGTTTAGGTTTTAGGGCTTAAAATGTTATAAAATTTTAGGGTTTAGGGTTTAGAGTTATAATGATATAGTAAATACTTTTAATAAACACTTAAAGGTAGTTATAAAACGCTCGTTAAAATATTATAAAATGTTAACTATTTAGAGTTTAACAATCAAAATGTTATAAAATGCTTTGGTTTTAGGGTTTAGGGTTTAGGTGTTAGGGTTTATAACACTCTAGTAAATGTTTTTAATAAACAATTAAAAAAAGTTACATAAACCTTATTAAAATTTCATCAAATGCCGAGGCTTTAGGGTTCAGGGTTTAGGGTTTATAGCAACTTAGTAAATTCTTTCAATAAACAATTAAAAAAAAGTTACAATTTTTTTTTTAAAATGTTGTAAAATTCTTAGGTTTTACGGTTTAGAGATTAGGGTTTAGGGTTTAGAACACTGTAGTAAATTATTTTAATGGAAACTAGAAAAAAGGTTACAAAATACTTGTTAAAATGTTATAAAATTCATAGGGTTTAGGGTTTATGTCTTATGGTTTTAAATTTTTTTAAATGCTTAGGGTTTGGGGTTTGGAGTCTAGTTGTTTAAGGTTTAGGGTTTGTAACACTTTAGTAAATATTTCTATGGTTTATAACAACTTAGTAAATGATTTCAATAAGCACTTTAAAAAATGTTACAAAATGATTTTTAGAATGTCATAAAATTATTTGGGTTTAGGGTTTATAACACTTTATTAAATGCTTT
>APFE031588728.1:116686-175190 GCA_000404065.3 Pinus taeda
TCATGGAAGAATTGTTCATTTATGTAATGTAAAGGAGGTTTCCCCCTCGAAGAGGCTGAATTCTAAGGCGTGGATCTCTCTTTTCTATCTTTTTGTGAGCTGGTTTCATAACAGAATGAATGAATTTCACTACTTCCATTGTTGGATTTTTGGGACCTGACCTAGGTTTGAAGGTAAATAGCCAAACAAATCATTATACTACTAGCCCTTTCGGCAACAGTCCGCAAAGCGCACACTAAGGTCTCACCAGAAGTAGTGGGGGGGTGCTGGAACCAGGTTTTCGCACCCTTGAGATCTCTGAGATGTTTGAGTGGGTCAAACCGTTAATTCCTTTATGCAACTTACTTTTCACACTTCCCTGTCCCTCGCACCCTGATATACTTACCTTCGTGCAGCCCTAACCAAGGGTTGTTGGGCCTCCGCGCTACTAGAGCAGCACTTTGCACTATGTACTTATCTTCCTACACCAGTTAGTTTTCTTCACGTAATTGGATGCCTTATGTTATATTTATTTACAACACAATCATATGAGTTCACACAGCAAATAAACAATTCACTTGCAATTTATACCCAATAATACATAAAACAGGAAAAGATACACATAAATATGGTAAAATTTCTCTTTATTAATTCTTCCCATGGTTAGAGACTTGACTTGCCTTGCGCACTTAGCCGCAAGGGTTCACGCACTCAGTTGCAGACTACTAGGCCTATGCACACTTAGTTGCAGAGCCTTCTCCTACTCTATGACCCAAGACACACTTTACACTTCGACTCAATCTCTGAAACTCATCATGCTTCCCTTCTATTTATTTACTCCTTAGCTATCTTCTAAACTTAGAGCCTCGCTCTATTTATACAATCCCATGGTCCACGAACCATGGGTAGATCTTTCAAGCTGACATTACATTACAAAAACAAGGGCGGACAACCCTGTGACTCTATTATGACTTTGCACTCTGCACCCACAAATCACAGAGTCTTTACAAAGGACTTGGTCAAAACTTGGGCTTTAAGCCCCAAAACATGCCTTGGGAGGATTCCATGCCCAACAGGCCCCCAACACAAACATCATGACTCACCCTCGTGTCACTTTGTCAATGCGGAGATCTTTGTGCAGAGTTCCTCCAACTCTGCTCGAACCACTGCAAGGTCGACAGCGCACTAAGCGGCTGCCTACTGAATCTCCTGCACCCGCTATTCCTAGACTACGATGTCAAAACTTCTTCCTTGCATTCGTTCCTACGTCCCCTACCTCCATTTATAGTCTCGTGCCTTTGTCTGACTACTTGGAGCGCGAATACTGTGCTTCTGTCAGCTAGTCAGATAACTGGACCACCCGTGTAGGGCTTTAATCGGCTGCCATTTACTTTGACTTGGAAAGGTTCTCCATTTAGCTTTACCAAGTGTATCGGGCCTCCGTCTATGACATCCTTAACAACGTATGGTCCCAGCCAATGCATTTTGAACTTTCCCAGGAATATATCAAACTTACTGTCATATAGTAACACTAAATCATTTACCTTGAAGGTGCGCAACTTAATATGGTGATCGTGCCAGGCCTTCTCACACTACTTTTGTACCTGCTGATGGAAGCCAATCAGGAACCGTTCCTCTTCAAGTTATTCCAACTGTACGAGCCTCTCTTCCAGGGTTTTACAGTCCGTCATACCTGTGACCATCGCTATGCGCAGACTAGGCACAATATACTCCATTGGCATGACAGCTTCCACGCCATAAACCAACTAGAAAGGTGTTTGTCTTGTCAATTTCTTGCACATTGTCCTATAACCCCATAGTACTATAGGTATGCGCAGGTCCCAATCACTCCTCTGCATGTTGCATACTTTGGTCAGTGCAGTCTCTAGTATTTTTTTGCATGCTTCTGCTATCCCATTGGCTTGTGGGTGATACAGTGTGCTTTTATGATGATACACTTGAAACTCTTCTATTAGCGTGCGGATTGTTTCATTCAGGAAATGTGGACCACGATCGCTCATCAAGATTTTCAGACATCCAAATCGAGTCAATATGTGTTCGAACAAAAACTTCGCAGTCATGGCAGTCGTGCAGTCTTTCACCTGTTGCGCTTTTTCCCAACGAGTCAAGTACTCTGTTGCGGTGATAATGTATCTTGCGCCTGTCTTTCCTTGAGGTTTGATAGGTCCTACAAAGTTGATTGCCCATTTTTCGAAGGGTTGTAGTGTCATTTGTGGATTCAAAGGAATCTCGTTCCTCCCCAGTGGTTTACCTGTTCTTTTACATATATCACAGGCCTTATAGTGTGCTTTTGAATCCTGATGAAGGGTTGGTCACCACAACCCTACGCAGAGAATATTTTGCGTAGTCGCTCGCCCTGTATAGTGCTCTCCTGTAGTGCCCCCATGCACTTCCGCGAGGATCTAACTTCGTTCGAATTCAAGTACATACCTTCGTAATATCTCGTCATTACCCATCTTATATAGGTGCCACACAATGATAAAAAAATCAGCTGCAGGCATCACCAGTTCCTTCTTCTACTGGACAGAGTATTCTTTCAGCGTTGCCCCCATTGTTAGAAAGTGGATTATATCTTCAAAGTTTCCATCCGCTATGTGCACAACAAAGCAATATGTGTCAAGTATTTCTTCCTCCAAATTAGTAGGTTCCTCTCCCTTCTCAATTCGTGACAAGTGATCTGGTCCCATGTTCAGGTATCTAGGCTTCACAACGACCTCAAAATCGTATTCTTGGAATAATAAGAGCCACCTACATATGCACCCCCCCAACACAGGATTATTGACCAAGTATTTTAGCACGGAATGGTCTATATGCATCTTGAAGTGTCCCCCTAGCAAATAATGCCAGTATTTTTGGAGTGCGTACACCATAGCCAACCTGTCACGCCCCCAAGCCTACGATAGTCTTTCAACCGTGCCGGCAAGGTGCGGCACCACCGAACACTTTCTTTTTACCAATACTCGTGCCCATGGACTACGCCTATCCACTTACTCCTACTTATCTTGTGATTCTCAACCAAGTATTATTAAGTTATCCTTTATACCAATGAACACCCATACACATTCATTATCAACAGCAATTATAAACGAGAACACAATTGCACAGTATAAAGGGAGGGGAAACTCCCTAAACAATGAGTCTGCCCAACAATATATTATATATCAGTTTACAATGTACAAGTATGCTTGGCAAGTCCAAGTCCCATACTTAGTCAATTTTACAATCAAGGCAAAACTTGGTTTCCTTCCTTCATTTCACCTCCGTTCACCCTTGCATGATGGGCAGGCACTCAATCGAGCCACCAAGACACCCACGCCAAGACTTGGCACAAATGGCACCTCAATCGATCATTGGGCACACCTTGCCCAGCGCCTTCACCCAACTACAAGTACGAGCTATCTCAGTACGTTCACCAAGACTAGCGCATGAGCTATGCGCTCTACCTCGTGTCCTTTCTGCGCACAAGAACTGCGCACTTCTCTTGTAAGAAGATGTTGAATGATCAAATGTTGAATTTGTGTTGAATCAAGCGTTCAACGCTTCCATATATACCCAATGCAATGTGTGGGTGGGCTGCCCAGCCGACCGCCCAACCAACATTTACACACTCCTCTCCAATGCCATGGATATGTCGGCCCTCCTCCATCGCAAGTCGGCCTCTAACCACATCGCACTATGCTCAACCAAGGGTATAAACCTCCATCACATTTCACTTGTCGTTCGTTTCGTCGCATAACCGTGTCACACCCGTCGCACAACCGCCCGTGCGCTCCAACTCGTCGCTCGTCTGGGTCGCCCGGCGCCCAACCGCATCGCATAACCAGAGGTGTTACATCCTCCTCCACCTGAAATCGTTATCATCCTCGACAACATACCATCCTGGTATCCATCCACCAAGATCATCAATATCCATGATGTCAACTCCTCTACATAATGTAAACATCCCTACAACATATGTAGAACTCCATCTCCACCATGTCTCACCTTAGCAACCATCTGTCACCAAGATCACCATACCAAGGTACACATCCCATTGGTATGTCATACATCAGATATCTTCTCAATCCATGATCATCAACCACCCTGTCACAATCTCCACATGTTGCTCACCATCGTGGAAGGTTGGTCCCTCCATCTCAAGCTACATGCCCACTGCAACATCGTGTCAACCCCATCATGTGTCATCATCACCATGTGGAATTGCTGCCATGATACTCCAACACAATGCTAACACATCTTTGTACTAACATCGCATCCCAATAGTCACATCAATCTGTACACTTCCGGACCCCATGTCTAAACTAGTTGGGTAGCTAATCCAACCATCACGCTCAAATCATGAGAGTGAACATCCTCACATCACCATCAGTCGTTTCTCAAAACATCTGCCACATATTGAACTCATCAAGAATCTATCTCCATATAAACCATGCCCAGGTCCATGAAGTAGCCCTCATCTCATCTACAACATCTCATGATGCTTGATGCCAAGCCATCCCTGCACCATCATACCTGCTCAACCTGCTTTAAGGACTCACTGCCATGAGCAGCTAACAATGAGCCCCATCTTCTTGTCCATCTAAGAAGATATGGAGGGAGTAGAGCCTGAAGGCTCACCCTCACTAATCATCTTGATCCACCTGTCAGGATCCTCAATCTCCATCCTTTGTAGATAAGTGACCCGATCCTCCTTTCGGACATCTAGCCTCACATATGCCTCATCATCATCATCATCATCATCATCCTCGACCACTTCTAGCCTTCTTAACAAATCCAAGATACTATCTGAAAGAGTCTTGATGACCAATGACTGCTCGGTAAGCTTTGTCTCAACCATGGACAACCACTTACTCATGTCACCCATTCGCTTCTCATCCTCCATTTGCATCACTACCAACTTACAAGCAGGCCTTGTTACTCCAATGGTAGGTACACCAATGGCTACATCTTCCCTTCCATCATAAATGTACAGCTTCTTCAAATGTGGAACAATCATAGCTCAAATTGTTTCATGAATTCCATCCCCAGCACAACCTCATAGTCATCTATCCGACTATAATGAAGTCAACCTTCCCTATCCACTCACCAAGTGTTGTGTCCACCTTTTAAGCTACACCAAGAACTTCATCCAGAGGAGAATTCATTGTCTTCATTTGTGCCTTGATAGGTACAAATTTCAGCCCAATCCTTCTCGCAGTATCTTCTCCCATGAAGTTGTGAGAAGCCCCACTATCCACCATAGTGAGTACATCAGTATCCCCAACTTTCATCCGAACATACTCCAACTTATTCCTCTCACGATCCTTCCGAGAGATCACCTCTGTAGCAGCAGCAGCACTGAGTATCTACATCATCCCCACATAAGCTCCTTAATCCTTCGCATTAGATTGTGCAATCGCAGCCACTTTCGGTTTAAAAAGACAATTCTTCACCGTATGTGGTCCAGCACATATCCAACACTTCAAGACTTTCTTTGTCTTCGAACTGTCATCCGATTTCGAAGCATCATCTTTCTTCTTATTTTTCGGCTTGTCGGACTTCTTCTTCCTATCATTAGAAGTCTCATCATAATGCTCCACCAACCTGTCCACAGCAGCAAAAGCCTCTTCAAGTGTTCTAATCCTCTGTCTCTTCACTTCATTGCGTGCCCAAGGCTTCAACCCAATAATGAAATTGAACACCTTGTCCCTCTCCGCCATGTCAGGAAGTTCTAGGACCACACTTGCAAACTCCCGTTGATATGTCTGAAGGTTCCCTGTCTGCTTTATGAATTTTATCTTCATCCTTGCTTCCCACGTTTCATCTTGAGGACTAAAATGGGCCTGCAAAGCTCCTTTCATTTCATCCCACAAAGTGATGTCACTAGCACTGCCACTGGTAGTCTAGTCCATCCTCCTTCACCATCACATCTTAGCATCCTTTGTTAAGAATTGAGCAGCTACCTTGACCCTTGTCTCATCATCAGATAGACCCAACCATTCCAAGTATTGCTCCATGTCCCATAGAAAGTTGCCAAGAGTCTTTGCACTCCTTGTACCATCGAAATATTCCAATTCTTTAACTTTCACATGAGGCACTCCTCCACCTGAGCCATGCCTCACGGCCTTCTTCAACACCGCGATCTCATCTCTGGCTTCATCAAGAGATTTCTTCAAGTCCACGATCTATGCAAGACCCTGGTCCCTTGCTTCTTCAACCTCCTTGATCCTCACTTCAAGTTGTGTACACATAAGATCAGTGTACTCGTGTTGTGTCTGGAGTTCATCGAGCTCTTCCTTCAACTTCGCATTGGCCTCTTGTCCCTTAGCGAACAAGTCCATCTTCTTCTCCCAAGAAATCTCCATGCCCTCCATTCTCACCAACACTTTCTCCATAAGCATTATAGTAGCATCTTGCACACTAGACCCAGCCTAGGATTCAGCCATTGCTAATAGCCTCTTCCTTCTTTGCAATCTAATCTCGACCATACAACAGCTTCACCTGCAACCCAAGTCCTTGATGCAACACTTATCAGGAAGTGTTTCACCAACCTCTTTCCTCTGCAAGTACCTGTCACCACAGTCACTTCTTCACGAGCTTCACTAGCTCAACGTCTGAACCTGTTCAACAGATCTGATACCAACTCACGATAGTGTAGTGGGATCAGCACTTCATCAACCCGGTCATTAGCCTGCTCTAATACCAACTGTCACGCCCCCAAGCCTACCGTAGTCTTTCAACCGTGCCGGTGAGGTGCGGCACCACTGAACACTTTCTTTTTACCAATACTCGTGCCCATGGACTACGCCTATCCACTTACTCCTACTTAGCTTGTGATTCTCAACCAAGTATTATTAAGTTATCCTTTATATCAATGAACACCCATACACATTCATTATCAATAGCAATTATAAATGAGAACACAATTGCACAATATAAAGGGAGGGGAAACTCCCTAAACAATGAGTCTGCCCAACAATATATTATATATCAGTTTACAATATACAAGTATGCTTGGCAAGTCCAAGTCCCATACTTCGTCAATTTTACAATCAAGGCAAAACTCGGTTGCCTTCCTTCATTTCACCTCTGTGCACCCTTGCACGATGGGCAGGCGCTCACCCGAGCCACCAAGACACCCACGCCAAGACTTGGCACAAACGGCACCTCAACCAATCACCGGGAACACCTTGCCCAACGCCTTCACCCAACTCCAAGTACTAGCTATCTCTGTGCGTTCACCAAGACTAGCGCATGAGCTATGCGCTCTACCTCTTGTCCTTTCTACGCACAAGAACTGCACGCTTCTCTTGTGCGAAGATGTTCAATGATCGAATGTTGAATTTGTGTTGAACCAAGCATTCAACGCTTCCATATCTACCCAACACAATGTGTGGGTGGGCTGCCCAGTTGACCGCACAACCAACGTTTACACACCCCTCTCCAATGCCATGGATATGTCGGCCCTCCTCCATTGCAAGTCGGCCTCTAACCACATCGCACTACGCTCAACCGAAGGTATAAACCTCCATCGCATTTCACTTGTCATTCGTTTCGTCACAAGCTTTCGTCACATATCGTCGCATAACCATGTCGCAACCGTCGCACAATCCCCTGTGTGCTCCAATTCGTCGCTCGCCTGTGCACGCGCCCGGGTCGCCCGGCGTCCAACCGCGTCGCACAACCAGAGGCGTTACACAACCCCTCGCACTCAGTTGTGGAATAGTTTTTTTCTACTTTAGACAACCTGTGACTTGCGAACGCAATAGGGTGATCCAATCCCTCTCCACCTTCCTATGTTAGTACCACTCCCAGTGCTAGACACGACGCGTCAACATGGACATGAAACTCCACATCCCATTTTGGGAAGACCAGGATTGGTGTGGAGGCCAATTTCTCTTTTAGTACATCCAGGCTCTTCATGCAATCATCATTCCAGTAGAACATGACATCTATTTTCAATAGTTTCTCCATTGGCGTGGTGATCTAGGCATAGCTTTTGATGAACTTCTTGTAGTACCTTGTATGTCCCAGGGTAGCGCACAGCTATTTGACACTTCCTGGTGCTTCCAAATTCAAAATCACTAGAATCTTCACAGGGTCTACCATCAATCCCTATTTGCAGACAAAATGCCCCAACAATTTTCCAAAGGGAATGAGAAATGTACACTTCTTGAGGTTCAGCGCAATTTGGTGTCATCGACAAGTATCCAGCATCAAACGTAAGCTCGCTACATGGTGCTTAACCACTCCAAACCAAATATAGTCCAATCATCCAGATAGACCTCCAGGAATTTGTGAATATATTCTTTGAATGTTGCAACAACTATGCATGAAAAGATGGCCAGTGCGTTCTTCAATCCAAATGGCATAATGGTGTATTGAAAGTAGCCCCACTCAATTGCGAAGGTGGTCTTGCTCCTGTCTTCCGATGCAAATTTGATCTGGTGATACCCTGAAAACCCATCAGTAAAAGAATATGCTTCTTGTCAGTCGACACTTTCCAATACTTCATCTATGAATGGAGTTGGGAATGGGTCATGCACACATGTGTCATTCAATTTCCTGGGTTCCACACATATTCTTATCTCGTCGTTCTGCTTCTTTTCATACACTACCATAGGGCTTACCCAGTTGGATTCTTCCACTGGCTCATTGATTCCAGCTGCGAGCATTTTGTATAGTTCTATGTGGACCTTTTCCTTGTACTTCGGATTCAAGCAATAAGGCCTCTGCTTAACTAGATTTACGTCGGTTTTTAAGGTGATCTTCATCATCCCTAAATTGCTAACGATTCCCTTTAAGTCTATGATCTTGGTCGGGAATAAGTCTTGGTACTTGCGGAGTAACTCAGTGATCTTATCCACCGTCGTGTCATCCCAGTAGTCACCGAGTGTTGCATACTTTCATTCGGCCTCTGTACCAATGTTCACCTACTTTGTCTTTACCGGCACGGTTATGTCAGGGTCCATAACTAATGGCCTTTGAACCTCATGATAGCCTTCAATTTCTAAAATGTTAACTTTTCGCAGATATTCGTCGTCTTCTTCAATATTCACGTGGTATCACTTCAGCGCGCAGCTCAGCTGGGTCACCCTTTCAGGCTGAATCACTTCTATTGGCTCCTGGGGTATTTTAAAGATAGTGGTTGTAGTGCATCATCAATAGTATCCCACCAACGATCCTCAAACATGAAGGTTAATAGGAACCCTTCGCACAAGATATCCCATTCACTTGTTCCATGGCGGAGCTTCATCTCTATATACCAATTCATGGGTATAATATCCAGGGTATGGCAGAATAGGTGCACCCACTCAGGTTGTGGCTCTTCCCCATAGACCTTTGTCCATTTGGCAAGGTGCGCGCACGGATCATCTCGTCTGTCATACTTATATTTTAACCACATCTGAGGCTTCCCAAACTGCATGCGCATCATCCTCTTGCATTCACGCTAGTCCTCAAAGCTTCTTTGGTGCGTACCCCACCACCTCACGGCGTAGCACGCAGTACCATTTCAAAGCTTCGACACGTTGCTGCTTCGGCACTTCTCTTTCAAATCTGTTCAGGAATTCATCCACCTCAATTAACCCATAATACGTAGGCAAATCCCTTTCCTTTGTCGATACGCAGCGCAACGATCTCGTCATCATGTTACAGTTCAGTGTGGTTACTTCGTGTTACTGGTTCTGCCATTGTCCTATCGCTTCATCAAAATCCGAGGTGTAGGAGCTTTCATGCTCCCGTGAGATTTGTCCATCCGTGGTTGGATTCACCCAGTCTTGATCTCACGCGGTTATCCTATTGATGCAGTCCAAATCATCGTTGTTGTCATAGTCGCGCACTAGCTCTGTGTAGCGCGATCCTTCTACAGGGTCCAAAGGTACAATTAAGCGCAGAGACTTTTTCTCAAAAATCATCTTGCGCTTCTTTAGATTTATCACCCCATTCATGTCAGTGGCCCAATCTATTGCTAATAGCATGGGGTAGGGATTTCTCTCATCAACAATCTTTATTACTTCGAAGTCTGCTAGCGTGCTTGCTCCTTCAATATCCACTGTGATTCCCTACAATCTCCCCATAGGTAGGATCTTTTGTTGGTTCGCCATTCGTAGTTGGATAGGAGACCATTGCAGCGTAGACCTTCCCATGAGCTCCCATGTATGCTTCAGTAGAACATTCGCGTCTAATCCTAGATCCAGAATCACTTGGTCCATCTCATATTCTCTAATCTACGCGGTCAATCTCATTTCCCTTCCCGTTCGCGTCGTGTGCTTTTCGAGCTTCCAGACTATGCGTGGTTCTCCTGGTGCAGTCCCAGCACATCTATTTATGAGTTTCTGCAACCCCTTTACAGCCTTGTTGTCGCGTAGTAGCTTCATGCATGTTTCCAGGAATGTTGTAAGCATCAATGGGTCCATTTTTGGCTCTGTTCTATCTTTTCTTCCTGAAGTGGAGCAATCAGCGAAGCTCTTCCTGGCTTCCATGAAGGTTTCCTTAGCTTGCTCCAAATCAAACGCTAGTTCTTTCGTTTGAGCCTTGTGAATCCAAGTACTCTCTTCAGGCTACTTGCCTTTGTCATCCCCTATCATGATTCCACTTCAGAGCAGAATTTTCACATTAGGGTCTTCCTCGCGCAGCTCAGACCTCATCATTTCTAGGTTCTTAGTCGGGGGAGGTTGGAGCACTCCTTTATCGTGCAGCCTCGCTATTAGTGTGGGACAATCCTCCGTCTCATGATCAAACAATGTATAATACAAGCATGATGGTCACGTTGGATTTGTATAATCACAAGCATAATATCTTGGCCCTCCGCAATTATAACATATTAGTTGTTCGCGACCTCTTCCAGGTCCTCCTCCACCTCGACCTCGTTTGCACCCCTGAAATTCGGTTCACGCCATCCCTGCGTTCTGGTCAAGGGGCGATGTTTCAACCTGAACTTTGTAGGTAGGATTCTGATCCATCATCAGCTCATAACTTCTACAGGTGTGCTCATCATGTCCTACTATTCTATAGAAATTACAAAAAAATTGCTGTGAATTCTACGTGTACTTTTGTAATAAATGGTAGTTACCTGTAGCATGTTTTCCTCCTATCTGACAAATCGTGCACCATAATGTAGGTGCCATGCTCGATCCTAATTGTGCCTCCAGTCTCAATGGCATTGATCCTTCTCCTACAAGGTAATTCGCAAACACCGGGCAGTGGTCCTTGTCGTGCCCCTAACCCTTTCACTTTATGCACCATACCTCGTCGTGCACTTCTAGGCGAGTTGTTATGTCTTGCTTCAAACTCTACAACTCAAGGCATAAGTTCTTCAACTGCACGTGAATCTGTTGAATCCCAGGTTGGGATCCTGTATCGGGGTCTCGTGCAGTCTCATCACAACCTCCAAGGCCTCGGCCTGAGTTGTTATCCTCTGTTGTGACAGCGCATTCCTTAGATGCGGCGTTAACGATGTTACAAACCATTTGCAGTGTTGTCCATCTATCAACATCGTGTTAGCTTCACGAATTGTGCACTTCAATCTTTGATCCAACTCCAAGGGGTCTCGCCTGGTAGCATTGTGATTTCCTTAAACCCAATGATCGATTGTGCCTCTGTCTTCTGTCTACTAAGTTCTTTGTTTATCGCAGCTTGGATATCTGCGATCCCTTCATTCGGATTGTCATTGGAATGCTTAATGTACCAGGTCAGCGTGTGATCCTACATACCACTGACCAATGTTGCCTTCTTTATATTGTCATTTGTGACTCCCTGCGCTTCCCATACAGCCTTTATTATGAACCAAAACTGATCTGGATCTTCATTTCCTATTCCCTTGAACACTGCCAACTTTATTGCACTTTCCATATTGACTCGCGGTGGTGGCGGAGGTGGTATGGGCGAAGATGGAGGTGAAGATAGTGAAACTGGTGGTGGTGTGGGTGGGGGTGGTATGTGTGGGATCCTCTGCCTTATAAAATTGATCGCACTTCTTGGTGAGACCTTCGCGAGCTTTCCCTCGTCCCCTCACGGAGGTGAAATCAAGGGGCTAGTTTCTAGTTCTACACTATCTTCGTTTCTATAGATTCACCCACTTCATGTAGCCCCAAACATCAATTTATTCACATAACCCACTTTTCACACAGTAGCATTTTAATCCATGTGTTCAAAGACTTAATGTACTTACCTTGCGGTCATTTGAGGAAGCGTCGCTCTGCTTTGCTATAGCTGACTGAAGTATCCACCACGAACCAAGTGAGGAATCCTCCTATAGTTCGATCGAGCCAGTGATCAACAGTGCCCGCGATCTTATCCTCTGATGCTTCCAATCTGCACACCAATTTTGGAGTCCACATAATAGGTCTGTCGAGCTTGCACCTTCCTTGGCTATCTGCTAGCTTCGCGATCCACTCATATAGCTCAATACGGAAGGATGCGAAGAAAATTTCATGGATCTCTATGTATAAGTAGCATTCTAACCACTCTTCTTTTGATAGTGGTGGATTCCTATTCTCCTACGCCACAAACTTGTGAATCTTCCTATCCAACCAATCCTCAATTCCTTTCTTATTTGGATTCCAGTGATCCGACATCAGACATCTTTATGCAAATCCTGGTCTTGGCAACAGAACCATTTGTTGGCTTGTTGGGGCCTGACCCAGGTTTAGAGTTAAATAGCCAAACAAATCCCTGTACTACTGGCCCTTTCGGCAACAGTCCGCGAAGCGTGAACTGAGGTCTCACCCGAAGTAGTATGGGGGGGTGCTGGAACCAAGTTTTTGCACCCTTGAGATGTCTAAAAGGTTTGAGTAGGTCCAACCATTAATCCCTTCACGTAGGTTACTTTGCATACTTCCTGTCCCTCGCACCCTGATATACTTACCTTCGCACAGCCCTAACCAGGGGTTGTCAGGCCTCTGCATTACTGGAGTAGCACTCTGCATTATTTACTTATATTCCTACACCAATTAGTTATCTTCGCGTAATTGGATGCCTTATGTTATAATTATTTATACGGCACATTCATATGAGTTCGCGCAACAAATAAACAATACACTTGCAATTTATACCCAATGATACATAAAACAAGAAAATATACACAGAAATATGGTAAAACTTCTCTTTATTAATTCTTCCCGTAGTTACAGACTCGACCTACACCGTGCACTCAGCTGCAGGCATTCGTGCACTCAGCTACATACTACTAGGTCTCTGCGCACTCAGCTACAAAGCCTTCTCCTACTCTATGACCCAAGACACACTTTACACTTCGACTCAATCTCTAAAACTCATCATGCTTACCTTCTATTTATTTCTTCCTTAGTTATCTTCCACACTTAGAACCTCGCTATATTTATACAATCCCATGGTCCACGGACCATGGTAAGATCTTTCAAGCTGATATTATATTACAAAAACAAGGGCGAACAACCCTGTGACTCTATTATGACTTTGCGCTCCGTGCCGACAAATCGTGGAGTCTTTACAAAGGACTTGGGCTTCAAGCCCCAAAACATGCCTTGGGGGGATTCCATGCCCAACATCCATAGATTCAATATCCCAACAAAAGTCAGCTACTACATCATTATTCAATAGCTCACATTGGTGTGAGAAGGAAGCCTTCTCTAGTAAATCCATAATTCTCCCAAATATTTCTTTCAATACTTGACTCGGTTGGAAACCTTCATCACCAACCCCCATACTGCTTAAGACACTAAGCCACTCTTCATCCTCACTGTCCATGCCATACATGACACAAGAAGTGTTCCAAGCCATTTCAACTTCACTCTCTAATTGTCATATATATTTTGAAGAAGAGAAGACAAAATTAGAACTGCAATCGTAATCCTCTATCTTGAATGCTCCAGGTATTGGTATGTTCTTCACTGGGGTAGCTTGCAAAATCTGATTGTGGCATTATTCATGCAATTCTTTAAATAGAGCCCATTGCTTTCTATCAAGAAACTCCAAGCTCCATCCCTTCCAACCTCTCCATATCATTGCATTGGTGTAACAATTTTTTGTGCCTGATTGAAGAATTTGTTGTGCCTTATGGGTATATTTTGTAAATCCATATAGTTTCATAGCAAGTATCCATGCATTATGCTCTGAAGCTTCAAGCACAACTTGAGCACCACATTCTCTCCACCCTCTTTCAACTTCCACAACCAGGATATTTGTGCTACAAAATACATTCTTATATGTGAAGTATTATCAGAGTCCTTCTTCTTCTTGTATTCCTTACTTTTCCTTGAAGGATGACCCCATCTCATATGACCTCTCACAACCAGTGATGAATTTCCCTATAACAACTTCCTCCCCACCATCCATAGCCATGTGAGAATCCTCCACTTCAAACTCAATCACTGGTGAAT
Organism: Pinus taeda; assembly: GCA_000404065.3. NCBI lineage: Eukaryota > Viridiplantae > Streptophyta > Pinopsida > Pinales > Pinaceae > Pinus > Pinus taeda. The sequence continues at coordinate 131,026 of APFE031588728.1, forward strand.
TCAATGCCTGAACACAAGGAGGTCTTGTACTCCTAGAAAATTGTGATTATCCTCTATTCATCAAGCATCTCCTTTTATACCCTCCATTAAGAGAAAAATATAAAATGATTGATTTTGTAAAAAAAATTACCCTCTATAAAAAAATAAACAAATAAAAATGACAAGAAACATCATTGATTAAAAGCTATGATCACAGACTAATTATGTTTTTATTAAGATTTAGAAAAACATCTCTTAATTCAAGCCAAAAGTTGTAGACGATGAGCATATGGTTGCAGTGGGAAAGAAAGGTGGCTAAAGTCAGGAGTAAAGAAAATATTTCTATGGTGGGGCCGCAATGTGTACTATTATTTTTTATTTTTCATACAAAAATTGACCCACAAAGTCATGCTCCCAAACTTTATAATCTGTGTACAATTCCCAAGACACCATTTTTAGTATTTTTTAAAATTACACTAACTTTAGTACGTCTGCCTACCTACCTTTCTTTGTATCTCTTTTCATCATCATGATGTAAAACATATTCTGGTAACAGTGAACTAGTTCACTATGAAAACAATTATGTAATTGGCTCCAACTTCACTATAATTTTAGGTATCCTACATATCTCTGATTTTGGGTCTCAAAGCGGAACAAGCTTGGGGCACAATGTTTTCTTCCATGGTGTTCCATCCTTTGGCTATGTGAATTTCTCTACTTGGGTCTTCATTACACCTCGTTGCAACTCACACCTATGCTCATGGTATGTAAATGGCTGCTCTTATCCACAACTTTGTTTTATCAATGTTTTCACAGTTTTCCAGCAAAGGAAATTGTCATTTTTGCATCCAAGGCATGGTAATTCTTAATCTATGGTCTGAAATGAAGTTTAAAAGTGTTCTTGTGAGTCCACTTGAGTAGTCCTTGTCAGATATTAGTGACCCATTTGTATGGGATGTTATAGACTCCTAAAATTTGGACAAATTAGCAATGGAAATTCCAACATTAATAAAGAATTGAATCCTTCCACACGCATATACCTTACCGTGCAAGGAAATGCTAAGGAAAACAAGGTGTTAGTGGAAACTCTGTAAATCTCTTTCACTATGGGAAACTATTTTTTCAGAGAAAGAAATGAAAACATGCATGTGTCTTTCATGGAGATGTTTAGGACATTTCCTAAATGCATAGGATTCTTCTAACTGATAATGGGGTACACGGCTTGAAATGTTACGTTTTCTTTGTTTTAAAAGAAATGGTTGTTGAATAGAGACATGCCTAACCACCACACTGACTGAATGTTTTTCAATTTATTTGATGTTTTTAAATAAATATGTGTGCACCAGAACACATATTGGTGATTCTCATAGTCACAAAGCATTATTTCTTTGCATGGTTATGTGCACCAATCATGAAAATTAAGTGTTGTTCTCAAGTATGCCTTGATACTGCATAAATTTTCCCGGACAACATTTCCATTTAAGCATATGGTAACAATAACGTGAAATTTCCTGAGTCAAAACAATTATATTATCACATGTTGTAGTCCAGCGGCGTTCCATCCCATCACTTATTTAATCCCAATGTATATATCCTTTCCCAAGGAAATCTTTCCATATACTTAAATTGATTCATCATACAAGCATAAGGTCTTATCACACTATATGGTTAAATCCAGGTCTCCACTCTACACATGAATATTTGTTTTTAAATCCAAATCTAGGGTTTTCAAGTCTACCTTCCCTTTAGGTTGATATAAAATGAAGATAGTTTGAGTGTTCTAGTGGATTTCTATCACCAAAATTTAATCTTCGGGGATGTTTGGATCATTAAAGAGATTAGGAAATAAGCTCCATGCCAAGTTTGTTGGTTTATTTTGGGTCCAATTACCCTACTTTGGTACATAGTGTGTATGTGTTAATGGAAAAAGTTTTCTTTTCCTAGACTTTGCTGGTGATATGAAGAATCGTCTTCCAAGGCCTCAATTACTTTTTTACAGGAGTGAGCCTGCATTAGTTTTTCATTCCATGGGGGGGAATTTACATAGGGGATTTTATCGTAAGCATACAAGAATAAAAGAAAAATAATGATATCAAAAGTAGGGTAATAAATAATTAATTCAAGAAAAAGAGATACAAAGGATAAGAAAAACATGTAGAATTTTGTGAATGATGAACCGTAACGGGTTCCGCACCTATGCATTGCAATTTCCTACTACTGTTCTGCAGTATCTCATGGAGAATCAATTATGGAATGAAGGTGTGACTACTCTGCCTTATCTGATTTTTTTAAGGGAAAACTTGTGAATTTCAATGCTTGATTATTTGTTATTTGGAAGATTAGGGGCATGTGGTTAATGTTGACCATGTTGCCCACAAAGTGCCTATCTAATACGTTGGGGGAAAAAGGCAGATTCAAAAGGCATATATTTTTGCCTATTACTATTTATTTCTACCATGGTTGATCTTTGTTATGCTAGCCCCTATTTTGAAAAAGGATAATTCAAATGATAGAAACTATCTATTATTGTCAATTATGTACCTTTTTATATGGCCATTGCAACATTCCTTGGTTCTAAGCATGTGCAATTTCCTAACTCTTTATGTAGTTGGTTTTTGCTCCTCTTATCTAGTACCTTTATTTAAGATTTTTTTTTACTATGAACTCTTGAGTATTCATGGAAAAATGATCATAAACCAACCCCATTTCTATGAGTGAAAGGAATGTGCCTCATTCAAGGGTACTAGAGAATCAAAATCTTAGTATTTTTCTCTAAAATCTCGCATTTTATCTCGACAAAATAAAAAGTACCATCTTGGGTCTTGGACCTTATAGAATATTGGATTATGTTTACCTGCAACATGATGGTGATGATTGTTGAGAAATTTGGATTTTTGCAATGGTTGTCATTCATATCTCTTTGAGCCGCAACTCCTTAGATATAAGCTTGTAAGACTTTTGCAATAGGTTGCTCCACTCGAACTCCAAATGTAAACCTTTTTATTATGGTGCCAAATGTTTCAGTATAAACATCTTATTGAGGATTCTATTTATACAAGAATTGGGAGATTAGCTGACTATTGGACAAATCAATAACCAGATTGACTGTGTAGTAAAAGCACACCACCACAATAGAAATAAATGCCAAGCAATGAAATCTATGAATATGCTTTAAACTGACTAACAGTATTCCATTTAGAGATAATTCTCGTGGAGTATTCCAAGGAAAATATTTGTTACAATACTTCCATAATTTTCATTTCATAATTGGGGAAGAGAAGGCCTCTACCCCCCAGGCATTATGATAAGAATTTCATGGTGGGTAATATGGCAATATTTTCTAGGTATTATAGCTTAACTATAGTATTGAATATATATTATTGGTTCACGAGTCCATATTGTCCTATAATCGAGATAGATTGTATAGTGTAGTTGGGCACCTGGAATGCAGTCCAGAAAGACTAGCATGTAGACAATTTATGTAAAACATGTAAATATAAGTAGCAAAGGATATTGTTTTGTAGTAGGCAATGATCATAGATAAGGATATGACAAAATCTCCCTTTTGGTTTATCATATGATTTTGAACAATATTGAGCACTTCATTGCAATTTAGGATCCTTGTTCATTATTGAAGCCTGGAATTTATCTATCAGTTATAATACTAATGAAAAATATTGATTAGTTACTCATTAAAAAAAACAACAACGAAAGTGTTACAGGATGTGTTACAGTTAGCATCTCAAAAGAATTATGTATTAGTTTCGGACTATGAAGCTATGCTTTCTTCTACAGTTGTAGCAAAAAAAACTACTACAAATCTGGTCACTAAGGCTACAGCAAGAACAACCAAGATTGCATCTAATGTTGGTTTACGAGAAAAGAACATGGCAATGGAGGCTCTAAGTTCTTATGGTAAATAAGATGTTATTTTCTCTAGTGAAGTTGGATTGCCTGAAGGCATCCAGGGCCATTCCTATTCAATCATTGCAACTGCCAGGGAAGCTGCCAAAAATAGGGTTGAAGCTGCTTTTGCCACTACAAAGAGGGCATAGAATTTGGATGCAGTTGTGAGGGAAACTGATCTAGCTGCACAATTTGTATCTCAAGAAGGAGTTGTTGTGGCCATGGGTTATATTGTTCCATTACTGCCGAATGTTTTACTGGAAGTTGTTCCAAAGGCTTATTGGAAGCTAATGGACCAAGAAAAAAAGACTCAAAAATATGATAATGTTCATAGTGAAACACCAACTCAACAAATTGTTATGAAAAATGACAATATTGTCAAATATTACAAGTCAAAGGATAAGAGCGATGCGTTCAAGAATGAAACCTCAAGGAATACAAAAGAAGGCTTGAAGGATCCTACAATGGAATTGTCAAAGCATGTGGAGAAGGATGTCACATAGATGTTAGATCATTCACAATATGATATCTCAACAAAAAAGTATGTGGAAGCTCATAAGAAGAATCAAGACCTTCGTAAAACCCAACTTGTAGTACTTGTTTCTGTTACAAATACAGTTGCAAGGGGGGAAACAACAACTCTTGAAACTGAACCTAGTTCTAAAAATCATAGGGATCCATTTACTTCAAAGGTTAATCACATCAAGGAGGGATCATATGTGGAGGATGGTGATCTAGCAAGGATCCTTTCACTTCTCTGATATTTTCTTTAGCATTGTCATATCCTTGATCATTTCCACTATGATTGATAAGATAAAACACTGATTGGAAATCATTTTTTTGTTAACAACCTAAATTCCTTATTTGGTTCTCAAAATCATGTTGAATCATTGAAATATTTCTAGGTTGTCTCCGATGAAGAGGGTCTTCAGGATGTTTGGTTTTCATCCAAAGTATTGAGCTTGAAGGATGGGAAAAAAATTTTCGAATATGTTTAACTACTTTCAAATGAATGTCATCTAAATTATCAAACTTAGTATCTTGCATCTTTCTCTATTTTAAAAATATCTTTCTAAGTTATTTTTTAAGTGGAGAACATTGATTTAATAAAGGAAGCATACATGATATGATTTATGGTATGTCCTTCAACTTGTGCAGGCCCAGGTAAGCTTCAAGAGTGGATACCTCTGAAGGGAGATAATGGAAAAACACCTAGAATTCGTATGGTTGATCCTATGTCTGTAATCAAATTTGAAGGCACATGGAAGCATCGAAGAGAAACTATGGATAATTATATTTAGTCTGTGGGAGATCATGTGGATGCATGGATTTGTGATGGATAAGCTCTTGTCATTTTTCTCACATCAATTTTATATTAGAGAACCATAAAATCTTTGCACAATCTCTTAATTTTTATACTTATCTATGGATTTTTGTCTATATTGCATGATTTAAAGGGAAGTGGCCATGAAATTGTTCTTCCTTCTTACATTTTATTGCCTATAAATTAACATCTTTGATTACTTATATTTCTTCTTTCTTTTTTTTACTTGAATCATGAAGTTATACATATGCTTCACTCAAGAAGATCACTTATTTCTTTGACCTGTTGTTAGTGAATGATGTGGTTTCATGGATTTACTCCTGCAACGGTCCGCTAAACTGGGTCAACATTTGGTCAGTTGGTTTGACCATTTTCTGGAGTCAACTATTTGGGTTTCTGGGTAGTAACTTTCCATATGAGTTGTCTCACAATTGTTATCCTCATTTTGACTCATTCTTTTCAAGCCTCCCCACATACCCCCAATACACACTACAATCATTGTGGTTACATCAGTTGAAGAAACCAGTTGGTTTCAAATCATTGGTACCATTCCATAATCGTTTCTCTTGATATTAGCAAGCAACCATTTGGGATTGTGGCAGGATTGGTTGGGGGGATGGTTTTCCCAAATTCCACAGTCGAGTATCGTCAAACTAGTAAAATTGTTGGAATATGTTGTTTGCTTCAACTAGTTGATTGTCTTTTTCTTTCCCACATCAAGGGCATCTGTAAACAATTTCTAGCTTTGTAAAACATCATAACAACTAAATCCTAACTTGCTTAAAATTCTCCCCTTTATCTTGAAGACATCTAAGTTTCAATTGTTTTCTACATATGTCACTATCATGTACACATTATGTTGAATGATTGTTCACTTGACAAGTGTTTGAAAGGCTCTGTCCATAGGTCCATGTACTATTTCTCTAGCACTAAATATGTTTTAGAGTGGAAAAACCACCATGGAATGGGGAGATAAATATCTCATATTAATGTTGGCAACTACAAAAAATATATCATAGTGCTCGCTGCTCAAGACTAGACCAAGATCACATGTTTTAGCACTAACAATATACTAAAACTGCTTATAAGATACCAATTGTTAAATATAATTGTCAGAGATTGTTGTTTGATCCTCCAACAAACTTCATTCTTAAGAGGAATAAATAAAGAGGATACATGCATATAACTATTGAAATTGTTTTAATTTCACAAAATTCACGAAGGAATTCACACAATTTATCACCAAGGCTTTCAATTTACTTGCCATTTCAAATCAAGATTTAGTATAATTAATATTTATTATGGTCACGTAAGTAAATAATTTTTTCCTATACGTAAATAAAAGTACATTAAAGTACTTTAGTCTAATCAATAAATTAATGGAAAATCGATATTCACCTTTGTCACTCTTCACTTGTATAAATGTTATAAGACCTATTGTTCAACAAACAAATATTTGATTGTTTTCTCTCTCTGCTCTACTAGTTTATTTTTCTGATTTAGTATCATAGCTAAGGTGTGAATAAACCAAGGCTGGAAATAAGTGAGGGATTTAGGGATTAGACAATCCAGTGATGGTTCGATGAACTACATTACATCATAGAGATATCACATTGAAGTTTCAAATATGGTACTATTTTTTAAAGGAGCCATACATTTCCACATGATTTTGGAGTTGCAACTACACAAATCTTAGATATATGTTTCTAAAGGAGTCATACATTTTCATTGTGACAAAGGAACATAGAAATCCTTTTGATGAAAGAAAGGATTAGAGAGCCAAAGTACTTCTTGAATCAATTCATGTACATATTCATGGACCAATGAAGACAATATCATCCTTTTTTGCAATGTACTTTTTGTTATTTGTAGATGAGTTTTTAAGATAATGTGGGTGCATTTCCTAAGTTAAAAATCAGATACTTTTCCAAGTTCCAATAATTTAGATCTATGTAGAGAAGAAATCAAGGAGAAGCATCAAATGTTCTAATGCATAATGATGGTGAGTTGTCTTCTCACAATTTTAATAACTTTTGTAATTAATAAGGAATACATAGACAATATACTACACCCTATACTCAAAGACAAAATAGAGTTGTACAAAGAAGGAATTGGATCATTATGGATATGGCTAGGTTTACATTAGAGAGAAAACGTGTTCCTCATAAATATTGGGTAGAGGCTGTTGATATTGTTATATTTTTTTTAAATAGGTCACCAACAATGTTTGTTCCAACTATGACCTCAAAGGAGGCTTTGTTTGGAAAGAAGATTAAGGTTAGTCATCTCAATGTTTTTGGTTTGTTACCATCCTTTCTTTTGATGCAAAAATTAGAATTACAAAAAAATCTTTTGATCTTACAAATGAGGTCGGAGTAATCATCAAGGTAAAAGTTGAATTATTTTCCATTTTTGATATGACAAATTTAGGCTTCCTATATTATTGTTAGGTGTAGAAGTTTGGAAGACTAATACGTATATTTTTAGTTCACAAACTAAGTGTGGAAAGGGTCTATTAGAAAAAAATAGGATGGCTGATTATAAAATGTTGTCTACACCTATGGAGAAAGCGCTGAATTTTTCTGCCAAAGTTGACTGAAAATCAAAAAATGAGTCAATTTTCAGTCAACTAGTGGAAGTTTGATCTGTCCTACAACTACTAGGCCATATATTAGCTTTGTAATCAATGACATATCCATGTTCATGACACATATGAGAGTAGGACATTAGACAACAACAAAAAATGATTCTGAGATATGTTAAAGGTACAATAGATTTTGGAATATATAGAAGTCTTTGGCAACCTTACAATAAATTCCATGGAAATCACTTCCCATTTCCATTCCAGAATGGGTATAGGTTGCACTAGACCAGCTAGGTGCTTGCACTTAGCTTTCACCTATTAGAATTCTATGCATTTGGAGATGAAATCCTCCACCTCCCTTTCCAATTCGGGCCAATAATAAAATTTCTTGATGACTTATAGGGTCTTTGATAACCTAGGAGTGGAGTATGGCTTTACATGAAACTCTTTTAGTATTAGTTTCTTCAAGTCAATTTCATTTGGCACATAGATTCAATTTTTTACTCTAATAAACTCCTCATTGGTAAGGAAATAGTCCTTATCATTTTAACCTTCACATGCTCACTGCAATTTCTCCTTTAACTGTTGATATTTTTCATCTTGTTTCCTAACACTTCTGGTCCTTTCTTCAAGATTATTTCCATAGGAATTCATGGTTGTTATATGGTTTATTTCCACCTTCTTGCTGAGTGTACCAACCACTCTATTCTCTTTTCCTTTTATATATTTGATTTCAAAGTCAAATTCATTGAACATGGCCAACCATATAACTTGCCTTGCATTTAACTTGGGTTGTTCAAACAAATATTTCATCCCTCCATGATCAGGCATTAGAGTAAACCTTCTGCAAACAAGGTAGTACCTCTACATTTTCAAAATATGGATGATGGAAACCAATTCTGAACCATGAGTTACATAGTTTTTCTCATGTTCATTCAACTTCCAAGATTCATAACATACTACTTGTCCTTCATGCATCAAGGCTCCACCAAGTCAATCCTTGAAAGTATCCATGCAAACCACAAAATCATTTTCTGGGTCTGCAATTCTTAACAGTATTGCATTGGTCAAACAACTACTTTAGTTAATTGAAGCTTGCAATACTTCAACTGTCCATTCAAACTTCTTCCCTTTTGCAAGTTGTTGGTTCATAAAATCCACAGGTGTCATTTTTAAGTCGATGTTTTGAGTCTCAAACCGGACTCATCATTAGGACATGATTGTTAATAGAAGGAAGCAAAAGACATAAATAAATAGACAAGCAAAAGTAAAAAAGAGAGAGAAAAAGGAATAGATGTGTCAATAGATAGGAAAAAAAAAAGTTTAAATATAAAAAGTAATTATGAGAATAAAGAAGAGAAAGGAACCATAAAATAAAAATATGAGACGGGTTAGAAAATAATGAAATAAAGAAAAGGGAAAAAATAATAAAAATAAAATAAAGGAAAAGGGGAAAAAAGAAATAATAATACAATGATAATAAATTGAATACAACATAAAACTAATAATAAACTAAAATCATAACTAATAATAAAACAAAATCATAAATAAATATTAAACTAAAAAGGATGAAAAATAAAAAGCAATAAATAAAATAAAATATAACCAAACAATAAATAAAACAAGTAATAAATTAAGAAAATTAGATGAAACAAAAACAAAGAAAATAAAAATAAATAAAATAAGAAAATATAAACATAATAAAAATAAATCAAGTGATAAAATTTTAATTATAAATGAATATAAGAATGAGACTAAAGAGTGGGGGAAGATAAGGGAAAGCATATGAAAGTAATAAGACAAGAAGAAGGATCGAATTGTATGAAAGGAGAAAGAAAACGGGTGGAGGGGAAGTGAAGAAGGAAGAGTTAAGGGCGGGAAAATCATGGAGAGAGGGAAAAGGTTAGGTGTGGGAGAGGAAAGGAATCTAGTTTTTATTGACCTCAGTACCCCTATCCTTGTTAAAATTGTTGGGATGTTTAATGATTTCCAAAGCTTCTCTAAACTTGCGCTTGAAATAATGGTCCTCTCATGATTATTTTCATATCTTCAAGGAAAAATGGTGTTTAGTTTTGGAAGAATGTTCAGCGAGGGAACAGGTGTGAATTCTTTCTTTCTTTATGCCTTCCCCATGTTACTCGAGTCCTATTTTGCATGAACAATCGGTCTTTGCATTTCCACAAGAGAAATTAATTTTGTAAACTCCTTTGAACTAAAATTGATCAACTTTGTCTCCAAGGATTTGAATGATGTAACAATACCATTTATTTTAAGGACCCTAGCAATTTTGTCATTGGTACCACAAATGTACGAGAGAAATGATTTTCCTTTAGGGGGAGAAGAATTAGGGAGGGCTCCTTTTGGCTCTTTTGATAACTCTGCTAATGTATTTGTAATTATAGCCAATATCATGAAAAAATTTAGTAAGGTGGTCAATATAATGATGAAAATGATCTTTGTCAGATAAACATGAGGCTTTAGTGATAAGTGTTGCTATTTGTCAGATAAACATGAGACTTAAGTGATAAGTGTTGTTATGGCCTCCCCTTTGTCATCAAGATATTGACCACCTTACTAAAGTTTTTCATGATATTGGCTATAATTACAAAGACATTAGCAGAGTTATCAAAAGAACCAAAAGGAACCCTCCTCCTCCTAATTCTTCCCCCCCTAAAGGAAAAGCATTTATCTCATACATTTGTGGTACCATTGACAAAATTGCTAGGGTCCTTAAAAGAAATGGTATTGTTACATCATTCAAACCCTTGGAGACCATCCATCATAAGTTGAGATCTATTAAAGAAAAAGTTGACCAATTTCAGTTCAAAGGAGTTTACAGAATTAACTGCTCTTGTGGGAAGTGCTACATTGGAGATTCCTATCATTCATTCAAAATAAGACTCAAGGAAGATGGGGCAGACATAAAGAAAGAGATAATTCGCTCCTCTGCCCTCGCTGAACATTCTTCCAAAACTAAACACCACGTTTGCCTTGAAGATACGAAAATCACCATGAGAGAAGACCATTATTTCAAGCACAAGTTTAGAGAAGCTTTGGAAATCATTAAACATCTCAACAATCTTAACAAGGATGGGGGTATTGAGGTCAGTAACAGTTGGATTCATTTACTCTCTCACATCTAACATTTTCCTTCTCTTTGTGCTTCTCCTGCCCTTGACTCTTCCTTCTTCACCCCCCTTCCCCCTCTTTTTCTTTCTGTTTTTATACAATTTGATCCTTGTTCTTGTCTTATTACGTTCATATGTTTTCCCTTCTCTTCCCCCTTTCTTTAATCTTTTTCTTCATTTTCATTTATAATTAAAATTTTATCACTTGATTTATTTTTATCTTTTATGTTTTATTTTATTCTATTATTTTATTTATAATTACTTTATTTCATTTTTATGTTATTTAATCTCATAATTGCATCTTCTTCTTTTTATTTTATTTTATTTTTACTTTATTTTATTTATTTTTATGTTTGTTTCATCTAATTTCTTAATTTGTGTATTTGTTTTAGTTATTTGTTTTTTGGTTTTTTTTGTTTGATTATATTTATTTTATTTACTATATTTTTGTTTTTTATTATTTTTATTTTAATATTTATTCTATGATTTTGGTTTATTATTAGTTTTCTATTGTATTCAATTTTTTTTCCACTAGAAAAATCAGTAACTTTCATTAATATTAGAAAATTACATATAGCAGATGTCGATGGCATTACAGAGAATTTCATACAAAAATCACCTCGCAAGGTGTTGTGTCAGATGGTATCAATAATTATGCTGGGTTACATAATAAGTCTGGTTGTTCAAGCCTAATTCTCCGATACAAAAATACAATGTATGTTCATAGTTCAAAAAACCCGTTCATTTTATCAGAAATATTCTCCAAAATTGTCAGTGTTCGGGACTGATGTCCCTCTGGTCTCTCTAATCTATATATGGCCTGTGATAGAAGCGGTGCTCCCCTTCTTCATTCTGTTCCACCATTGGCCATTCTCCCCTGGGAAGTAGCGATGCCGCTTTGGATAATTGGTCAGTCGCGCAGTTATGTTCTCTGTAAATATGAACACAAGTGAAATGATTAAATGCTGCTTTGAGGGTGAGTGCTTCTTGTAGAATATTGCTGAGAGTGTATGAATGACATTCAGTAGCATTATTGATCCAGTTAACAACCAGCATTGAATCTCCATATATATTAATATCTGTAATATGATGAGTTAAAGCAAATTGCAATAGATTACGAATGGCCAATAGTTCTGCATAATTGTTGGACCCAATTCCCAGACCCATTTTTGCAAGATAGCGATGATGTTCATTGATATGTAAGACAAAACCCCCTCCACACCCAGTTTGGTTTGCTGCCCCATCAAAAAAAGCCCACGGGGTGGCTCTGTCAATGTTGGGCATGGGTTGTATATGCCTGGGTCGGGTAGGAGGTGGATCGAGGAGCTCTTTGTAAGCAGCTATGATCGTGGCTTCAACACGGTGCCAAGCAGCCGGTTGATCGTCGAAGATAGTGCGATTTCGCGCCAGCCAGGTGTACCAAGATGCTATGATGGGGAGATTTAGTAGTTTTGAGCCCGGGTGGGTATGCGTCCAGGCCTCCCATGCGTCCGAAAGGTCGATCCCCTCCCAGTGCGCCGTAATTCCTAAATGATCGCGGATGTTGGTCCAAAGTGTGAGAATAGCAGGGCAGCGCAGAAGTATGTGATCTGTGTTTTTAGATGCAGCCTTGCAGAATATACACCAGGATGGTCCATAGATGGATCTCCGAGTGAGATAGTCACCAGTTGGTACAATACCCTTGAGGGCACACCAGAAAAATAGCTTTGATCGGGGAGTGGCCTTAAGCTTCCAAATAGTGTTCCACCACAGAAGTATTGGATCAGGTACGTTATGTGATATGAGGGCCCTGTATCCATGTTTTGGTGCATATGTACCATGTTCCGCAGGGCACCAAATAAGTTCATCCAGGCCTTGTTTAATTCGAATGTGAGATTCAGGTAATGCCAAGATGTAATTACTCCACTCCTGATGCCATTGAGGTGGGAGGTCCAGTTGTCAGGCCGATTTCCAAGCTTGGGAGAAAACAACAGTGTGAAGTGGATCAGCGATGTGAGCAAAATGTCTGATGTGGCGGCCCTGTAGGTAGGCAATTAGGTCCTAATTTAGAGTGTGTCTACCCCCACAGTTGATCCATGGGTCCAAGCCAATTCTGCCCGTCAACCCATCGTTGATTCGCCAGGCAAGATTGTCTCTTATAAGAGGAAGAGCATGTAGCAGAGCCTTCCAGACTGATGAACATCCCGTGTATGACCAATTTGGTAATCGAGCCCAATCCAGGATACTTTGAGGCCATATGTATTTGTGATAAGAAACCTGTGTCCAGAGATTTTGACTGTATAGTAATGTCCACCCCATTTTGGCTGCCAGAGCCGTGGCGAATGAATGAAGATCTTTAAGACCCCATCCACCCCATTTCTTGGGTTGTGCAATTTTCTTCCAGCTGATCCATGCGAAGACTCTCTTATCCTGGCTCCCATTCCAAAGGTATCGATTGCACAACTGCTGCAATCGCCCAAGGATATTCCTAGGTATCCAAGCCAGTGCCATCCAGAAGACCGGGGTAGCCTCCAACACAGATTTTATGAGCACCAATCTGCCTGCTCTGGAGAGGTATCTGAAACTCCAGCCAGTAAGTCTTTTCTCCAATTTGGCCACCAACCAGACCCAGTCAGCTATCTGTTGGCATGTGGGCTTCAAAATAAAACCCAGGTATTTAAGCCCTCTATCCAGAGGGTGGACCGAGTAGGGGAAAGCCTGTATGGCCGTCCGGGACTCCTGTACCGATGTACGGGCACAGGTGATGGTGGATTTCAACTGATTTGGCAACATCCCTGTGGCTGCAGAGAATAGTTTAAGGATCCTAGAGAAAGTTCTAGAGTCACGAACACTTCCATCCAGTAGTATAAGAACGTCGTCCACGAAGAGCAGATGTGTGAGATAGCAGAGATCAGTTATGTGGAGGCCTCCAATATCGTCGTCCCACTTCACGGATTCCATGAGCCGGCTAAGACCCTCCATGACCAGGAGGAAGAGCAAGGGCGATAGAGGGCATCCTTGTCTCAGACCCCTTTCAGAGTGAAAAAATGGAGTGGCCGAGCCATTAATGAGTATACTGAAGGAGGGGGAGGTTATGCATGCCATGATCCAGGTGATGTAGGCATGGGGAAAGCCCAGGTGGATGAGGATCATTTTGATATAGAGCTAGCTAACTCGGTCAAAAGCTTTAGAGAGGTCGATTTTGAGGAGAATGGCTTTCAGATTCTTTGACCAAATGGAATGCAAAGCTTCTTGGGCTAGACCGATGGCTTCGTGAATCTGTCTAGATTCGAGGAAAGCAAATTGCTGAGGAGCAATGGTTCGAGAGAGGATAGGTCTAAGGCGATTTGCAATGGTCTTAGATATGATTTTATAGAGACAGTTGCATAATGATATAGGCCTGTAATCGTCAAAGGAAGCCGGTGAATCAGATTTTGGTATGAGTGCTATGAAGGTAGAATTGAAGGCATGATATATAGACCCCGAGGTCCTGCTTTCTTCTACCACCCTTAGTAGGTCCTGTCCCAGAACCTCAAAGAATGCTAAGTAGAATTCGATGGTCCATCCATCTGGCCTTGGACTCTTGTCTTTTTTGAACCACTTTAGTACTCCCTCCAGCTCCTCTGCCGTAACCGGGTTAATGAGAGATTCCACGTCCTCTTCCTCTACAAAACGCGGGAAGTGGTTTGCCACATTGGTGATGTCAAGAAGATTTGCCTCCTGAGGACACCTATATAGATTCCTGAAGTGTGTGATACCCAGGTGGGCGAGCTTGTTGAAGTTATCAGCGAGATCTCCATCGGGGGTGGGGAGTTTCCAAATAGTATTAGACACCTTTCTACTCTTAGCAAAATTATGGAAAAACTTCGAGTTGTCATCCCCGGCTTGTATCCATAAGGCCCGACTTCTTAGTCTGATGGATTCCTCTCTCTCTTTGAGGATCTTGGATTTTTGATTTTCCAATTCAATTAGCCTGTGCTTGTCCTCTGCTGAAATGAAGCCCAATCCTCTGTCATCCGTAAGGGAGGTAAGATCAGCCTCTATTTGAATGAGCTGTGCAGCTTCCCGCATCTGTTTTTCCTTTGCCCACTTTATAGATATGCTTTTGATCTCCGATAGATTCTTGCAGAAGCCTTTGGCTAGGGATTCTGAGTCATTAATAGGATGGGAGGTCCAGTAGTCCACAATCATCTTGGTATATGCAGGGTCCTGTAGCCAAGTATGGTTAAATTTGAAGGGAGCCTTAGGCTTTTTGAAGGGACCCTGAATCTCCAGATATATAGGGTTGTGATCCGATATTCCTCCTGAGCCAACCCACTGCCTGAAGAGGTGTAAGCGTTGTTGTAGATTCCCCTTCATAAGAAATCTGTCGAGTCTGCGAACAAGGGCAGCATCTCCCACCCGTCTGTTCCTCCAGGTCGGAAGAATGCGCTGCATAGGGATGTCCAGAAAATTTGATTGTTCAAGTAGATTGGTCATGAAATCAGTTATGGGGTCGAATTGTGCATCCGAACCCCATGACTCCCTGAAACCCAACGAGAAATTCAAGTCTCCACCAATGATAACCCGGTCTTCATTCATTATGGGGAGTTGTAATAGATGCTGCCAGAATACTTCTCTTTGGGTGCAGGGTGCATATAAGTTAATAATCCTGAGGTTCATGCCAAGGTCGGCAGCAAAAATATCCAGCCCAATGAACCCCGAACCTTCCCAAGCCGAATCCATCTTAATGGTACGTGGGTTGTATCCAATAGCCAGCCCCCCAGATCGTCCCGTAGCATCAATGGCATGGAAATCCTAGGCGGGGACCAATGTCTGCATGGCTCGAGATGACTGTTCCGATGTGCACAGAGTTTCTTGCAGCATAATGATGTCAATAGGTTCAGATTCAATGAGCCGCTTCAGGGCTAGTTTCGTGGAGGAACTAGCCAGTCCTCTACAGTTAAAGGATAAACACTTCATGGAGGAACACCTCTCGGGGTGTGTCCTGCTCTAAGGACCCCGTCAATGGTCGATTGTCGGCCAGAGATCACCTTTGCCCCGGCTCTTTTAATGGCCTTTGATAGATGGGATTTTCGACCTCGAGAATTCAAGGGTGCCCCCTCAGGCATGACAATGCCCAATCCCGAGGGGCAGTCTGAAGGCATATTAAGTGGATTTCTTGATCGGAGGAAATATGAATGAGGAGGCGATGACCCCAGAGGGAGCGAGGAGGGGTGAGCCGCAGGGGGGGAAGTGGATATGATGGATTCAGAATTACAGGCGAGAGGGGGAGGTGAGATAGAACACTGTGCCATAGAAATCTGAGAGGAGGTTCCATTATAATGATTAACATTAATATCAACAAAAGGGAGTAAAGATGGATTGAGGGATCCCAAAATCATACCCGCATCCGCAGCCGAGCGAGCCCTTATCTTTGGAGGCGAAGATCGTCGCAGTCCTGGATCATCCACAGGGGCTGAGGCTGGAGGGTTCTGGCCTGCTGAGGGGGGGCGAGAGATGATGGGGGAAGTCGTCCTGGTGGATGTCGGGGTGGCTCTCGGCGGATCATCTGATTTCTTATTGAGTGTGCATTCCTTCGCAAGATGCCCCACTTTGTGACATCGTCTGCATCGGATAAGGGAACTCCTTCGTAGTCCAGCGGTTGAACCCTTATACACCTACCCCGCTGTAGCGTGATTTGTTCCTCCAGTCCATCGCGAGTGTCCAGATGAACCAAAATGCAAGCAAGTGTTCGATTTCCAGATTCCATATAAGTGCGATCATAATCCAGGTAGGTCCCCAGAGCATTTCCTACCCTGATAAATACTTCTTCTGCCCAGAAAGGAATTGGGAGTCCAGGTAATCGAACCCAGATTGGTCCCGCACCTAGCTGTTCCTTTTCAGGATCAAAAAGAGGGTTCCAGCGTTGAGAAGAACTGGGGCCATTTCAATATGCCAATATCGACCCAAAACAAGATCAGTTTGACATTCCTTGGAGAATTTGAGAGAGAACCATCCCCTGGGGAGGACATGAACCACTGGAAGATCAAAGAGTCCCCCCCCCCAGATCTCCTGTACCCATTGCTTGAGTCTCTGCACCGAGTAGGTCCTTCCCCTGACATGCCCTACCAACACCGTGTTCGCGATGTCCATGAATTCCCCGAGAGGCTTGGATTCGTCGAATTTGATGGCGATGTCCCGGGCCGTAGACCTGACACACTTTATTTTCTTTTTACCAGTGCGGGGAGCCGAAGGATGGTCAACCAGGGGTTTTGTGATGCTCTCCCAGGTGGGGGGCTCAGCAGGTCGCTTTGTAACAGCTGGTGTCTCGAAACATCCAGATTAACGCGAATCAGAAGCGGAGGGGCGAGATGCAGGGGGAATGGGAGGTGGAGGGAGGGGCGCCGAAATGAGGGGCGAGGCCAACGGGTCAAAGGATGGCGAGGGCGGGGTATGGGAAGCCAAGAACTGTAGGGCACCAGGCGAGAGTGGGGGGACTTCGAATGGCGAAGAATCAGAAGGGTATGAGCCCGCAGCAGAGGGAAAGCTTAGGTAAACTTCAGGCGGAGCGGAATGCAGTAACTGTGGAGGTTCCGAAACTGATGGAGATGGGGGAGCGAAATGGGAACCGGAGGCAAAGCTAGGGTTGCCAAAAATAGGTATGTCCGGTGAGGGATCCTTCGAATAATCCACCGCCTCAAGCTCCAAGTCAGCCATATCTGTCGGCGACCTAAAACGACTGGTGGAGAATCCGATGGGGATGTTGTAGCTGTGGGAGTCCTGTGCAGTGACCGCGGCGGTTGTAACCCTATCTATCAATACCCTAGCTGCGTCGAACTGCAGTGTTCGCGAGAAACACTAACCGAAACCTTTCCGCGAGCGCGCCATCCTTTCGTCCTCCTTGTATTCAATTTATTATCGTTGTATTATTATTTCTTGTTTTCCTTTTTCCTTTATTTTATTTTTATAATTTTTTTCCTTTTCTTTATTTCATTATTTTCTTACCCCTCTCTTATTTTTCTATTATGGTTTCTTTCTCTTCTTTATTCTCATAATTTCTTTTTATTTTTAAACTTTCTTTTTTACTATATGTCAACACATCTATTCATTTTTCTCTCTCTTTTTACCTTTGTTTTTGTATTTATTTATCTATCTTCCACTTCCTTCTCTCGACAATCATGTCTTGATGATGAGTCTTGTTTGAGACTCAAAACGTCGACTTAAAAATGCCACAAGTGGATTTTCCGAATCAAAATTCTTCCCTTTTATTTGCAATGCAATAATTGAGTTGTCAACCTTAGATCATTTCTTAATGAACCCCATATAATGGCCTACCAGCCCCATGAAGGACTTAACTTCAACCACATTCTTAGGGGTTGGTCTTTCCATGATGGCCTTAACCTTCTCTAAATCGACTATTACTCCCTCCTTTGAGATAATTTGTACTAAGTAATGGATATTTGATTGAAAGAAATCACATTTTCTATTTTTTACAAAAAGGTTATGATCTCCTAGAAATTGTAGTATTGTGACCAAATACTCTTCATTCCTCCTTGGTCTTTGAATACACCAAAATGTTATCAACAAAAACAACTACAAATTCTTCCAGGTAGGGGCACAACACACTATTCATCAAGCATGTGAAATGTGTAGGGGAATTAGTATGCCCAAAGGTCACTACCACAAAATCGTAATTCTCATACCTTGTTCTAAAGCTTTTTTATGGATATTATCACACTTAATGTGTACCCGATGGTGGCTTGATCTCATATCAATATTGAAGAAAACTATTGCTCCTCTTAACTAATCGAATAGATAATCGTTCCATAGTAAGTTGTATATGTTCTTGATGGTCACCTTGTTTAGTTTTATATAATTAATGCACAGCCTGAATGTATCATCCTTCTTCTTCACAAACAAAACTAGTGCTCCCAACAAAGACACACTTGGCCTTATGTATCCCTTTTCCAACATCCCCTTGATTTGTATCTTTAGCTCGACTAATTCTTGAGTGCTCATTATATATGGTGCCTTTGATGTTGGGGTTGCTCCTAGAATTAATTCAATATAAAATTCCATTTATTAGTGCAGATGCAAACCAAGAATTTCTTCGGGGAACACATCTAAAAACTGCTTTAAAATAAGCTATTTTCTTAACACATCACAGTCATCATTCTTAGCACTATAGTTAGCTTCAATGCCGCTAGATATTTGCATAAAAAATAAAATACATCCCTTCCCTCAGCTTCTCTTGGCTTGCATAGCTTAAATTAATCTCACAGAAATCGGTTTCACTTTTCCCCATAATATTTTATGCTCTTTGTCTTCATCAAGGCATTCGATGATCTTATCAAAACAATCTACCTTTGTTCAATGCATATACATCCATTCCATGCCCAGCAGCATGTTATATGCTCCCAATGGAAGCACATTGAGGTTTTCAATAGTTGGCATCCCATTCAATTCGATTGGGCAAGCCCTCACCCAACTCTCAATCCTCCTTTTCGTCCTTATGTCCAATTAAACTAGCCAAGACTCATTGTGTGCTTCCTTCTTTAGTGTGAATTTATCAACAATAGTGTGACTGATGTAACTAAAATTTGAACTAGGTTCAATCAAAATTGAAATGTTTTAGTCACAAAGCATACCTTCCATCTCTATAATTTCTTCCTGGATATCAACTTGATGATTATCCAATGCAACGTAAATTTTGGGCATAGTTTGAGCCACATCCTTGATTGCCTTTGCTTCATGTGTGTGCTTGTGTTGTGGGAAATCATTCCTTAAGTGATTCCATCCACAAATCCAACACTTATATGGACCCTTCTCATAACTCTTCACTTCTTGTTGAGTAAAGCAGCATATGATAGCATAGTTGGACCTCTGTTGATGTTCTTGATTAATGGGGATCATACTCGTTCCCTTGGTTGTTTTTTTATTTCCCCCCTTAAACTTGGCATTGCTTTTGAATTTCCAATCTAACTTATACTTAAGTCTGCATCGAGACTACTCGTAAAAATGCTTCAGTTTCTGAATTGCATTTTTTAATGTCCTAGGTTCATTAAACTCAATTATATCCTTAAAGGATTGTTGTATTCCACTAGCATACCTCTAAATCTTTTCTTTTTCTTCCTTAAGGTAGGGAACATACGTTAACATCTCTAAGAATTGGTGGTATACTCATCATCTGTCATTTGACCCAATCTAAGCTCATAGAAATCCTTCGTCTTTTTGTCAAAGTATCTCTCAAATAGATACTTTTCCTAAAATATTCCTCAAATTCCTTCTAAGAAAAATCCTCTTCTCTTATGCCCTTTACATATTTTAGGTCTTCCCATCAAATGTCAGCCTCCCCTTTTAGGTTGAAAGTAGTTATCTTTGCTTTCATGTTTTCTGAATAATCATGATGTTGGCTTGGGGGGTCCTGGACTAGGTTCGAAGTTAGTTGTGCCAACCAACAAAACCCTACACTACTAGACCTTTCGGCAACAACCCACGTAGTGTAGGCTACAGTCTCACCTGAAGTAGTATGGAGGGATGCAAGAACCAAGTTTCTGCATCCAAAGATTAGTGTGATGTCTCCCAGTGCCTCAGATCTACCTTCGCGCTGACTGATAAGCTCTTAAGGCTCATTGTTGTACTATGTTAAAATAGCCTTCAGACCTTCGCAAAGTTCTAAAATCAGTCCTTACAAACCTTTAATAGTCAATTGGCCTATTTACACACATCAGAGAGCAGTCCTACACTAGTGTTCGCATAGATTTACTTAAGTTATTAGTAAACATAAGAGAATTCATCAGAGTCTTCGCGAAAATACTTAGACATGCATTATGGACATCATTAACACTTATTCAAGTGTATCACGTAGCATTCAATTAACATTCCATAAAACACATCATTCATCAACAGCATATAACATTAACAAATATAAACATAAATACGCAAGAATTCTTCAGAAAATTGTCCTTATTGATCTTCACTTCAGGCTTACAGACTCAAAACTACCCTGCGCACATAGCTGCAGGGGTCCACGCACTCAACTGCGGATTCTACCTAGGCCTCTGCGCACACATTTGTAGAGCTTTTCTTCTCCTATCTTACCCACTTCTCTATCTTCGCTCTTCCCCTCTTCTACTTAGCTCCTCCTTTCCTTCACTAAGGCTCATTACTTATAGACAATTCCATACAATGCCATGGTCCATAGACCATGGGTGGATCTCAAAACTGACTCAAAACTTATCCAAAATAAGGGGTTAAGCCCCTTTGACCCCTATTTACCTCCGCACTCCACATCCACAAATCGCAGAGACTTTACATTATTTATATAATTTTATCCAAAAATTGGGTTATCTTAACCCCAAACTAACCCAAGGGACCCCATCCCAATAGGCCCCCAACTCAAAGATCATGAATCAAACTCGAGTCACTCTATTGGCATCATGATCTTATTGTGATGATCCCCCAGCTCCACCTGGACCACTATAACTTCGGCAGTGCTCTACGTTGTTGCCTGCTGAAACTCCTCTACCAATTTTTATGTGGTTGGTCCTTCTACTACTAGCCTCATCATTTGTTGTGTATGTTTCCAGCCTCATCATTTTCTATGTCTATTTCAGTCCCTTAAGCTTATCCTAAATCGAAGTAGTGACTTGATAAGCTTCCTCAACCAAGGTTGTAACCTGGTCGTTAACAAGGCCTCCTTCTTCTGAGCTTCTGCTACCTGTGCCAATAGTTGTTTTCCTTCCAATAACTTAGTAATGCGTTGCATTGGTGCTAAGGTGCACGCAGTTGCCCTGACCTCATCATATTGGCGTTGCCTCCCCCTTACCTTTGTGTTCAATATCTGTAGGTTTAGGTCCTCCTACAGATTGGTCAATAGCTCCATGGCATGATCAAACAATGATGCACAGTCAGTGATTGTGGCATCCAGGGTAGCCATGCCTTTCTAATTGCAACTTTGCGTTGCTCTCGGACCTCAGGCGGAGTTGTGGGCTGCAACTTTAACTGTAGCTCTCCAATATTCATGTTGAACTCAAACTTCTCCAACTTCTGTGTTAGCCTCATGCACACTAGCGGCTAGTTTTATGATTTTGTCTTTTGGCTGTGCATCATTCGGGATTTGAAGTTCAAGCATTTTCTTACATGCCTCCACTACTACTAAATCTAAACACGAACTATGTGCATGTAGCACCTCTTTTTCCTTCAAATCCTGCGTCTTTTCAGTGAACAATTGCTAATTATTGACATTAATTTCACTAACAGCGGAGAGTTCTCACTGCTCTCTGATCCTGAGCTCTTCCACGACTCCCTCCAATAATGCATGTAGAGATTAAAAGGATAGTGTAGCAAGGTTTAGTCCCATGTTTGTGACTTTGTGAAGCAATGTGCATTGTTCATATATTTTGGCATGGATTGATCCTTTAGGCAAAGGAAAGACTCTCACATCCTGTGGCTGGACCATCTCCATGATTGCACTCTTTCCTTGTGCCAGACTAGCTTGCGCGTTGCTTGTCTTCCCAACATCTTCCTAGACTCTGGTTGCTTTGAGCTGCAACTCTCGCAGATCCTTCTGAATTGCCCCCAATGTATGCATGTACTACTGCTAGAACTACTGCAACACTTCTATTGTGATGTCTCAAATTTTGTCACTGATCTCGTCGAGATCGCCTTTTGTTAATACCATGGGATCAATGTGTTCTATCATATTTCTACTTCTTTCGCTTTCCTCCCTACTACTCTGTGCCACGTCTTTTCAAAATGAAGGGGGTGCTTTACCCCTCAATATCTCCATCACCTTGTCCTGAAAGCTCTTCCTCCTCAGTCTCTGCCAAAGGTGGCTTGTCATATTTTTATGACTCGCATTGTTATTCTTTTGCATGCTCCTTAGCAGCGTGTTCTTGCTCCATGCGATCTTTCTTTGCAACTTCCTTCCTTTTTTGTTCTACTAGGGTACGCGTAGCTTTCTTAGCAGCCTCCTTTTGTTTATATGCAATAAAACTTTCTGTGCTCGTGCTTGGTCTAGCATCTAAGTCTGACAGGGCACGCCACTTTGTAGGCCATTTAGCTACAACCTCCTGCATGTCTATGTTTGACACCAAATAGGGCAACTGGTGCCATTTCTACTCTGGATCCTTTTGTGCTTAGATATAGATTCTATGGAAGTCAGCCTTGAACGTCGTGTAGGCTAACAATTGCGTAAATAAAGTTGGGGACAACCTTGGATGTTGACTAATTTCCATATGAAGATCCATTTCCACAAAAGTCCAAAATGCCTTTGTTTATGTAACTCGCGCGGCATCCTTTATAGACCATAAGGAAGCAAATTGCGCTGCCTACGGCAATCCTTCCTCGAGTGCAGGAAATTGGCTATCCTTTGGAAATATCCATGCAATGAGCACAATTGACAGCAACAACCAACGGTAGTGGAATGGCTTGGTTTCATCCTGGGCTTCTCGATGATTCGCTAGGAACTCCTGGCATAGGCACCTTGCCCAATTAAATTGCGCACCCTTCGCACACTACATAGCAAGGTAAATTATGGGCATCGGAACTTCATCCACGTGACATTTTCTCATAACCTTCCCTACTAAAATCTGGGCAGCGAACTGAACTATCGGGTCTATGATGGAAAGAATAGAATACCCTTGTGATTTCTTCAGGAGGCCATACTCCCTCTTCATCTTTTCTGCAAGATCTTTCTCCCTAGTCTTTCCTCCAAACTCCTTAGTTGGTTTCATGCCTTGTAAGGAAGCCTTGTGATTCTGTGAATGAGCATGTCCGTGATGGGGATAGGTTGTCCTAGCCATAAACACCCATCATGCACCAGTGTGAGGAGCTGGCGCACACATATTGTATTAATGGGGGTGCGGTGATAATGTGGTACCAACAGTAGATTGAGAAACCATGATTGCTTGACATCGCGGACCCATTCCTGCATCTCTAATTCTGTAACATTTGTTTCTTCATACTAAGCCTTCCGCATATATTTTTCTATCGCCAAATGTGGAAATTTAGCGTGGTCCATGAGGTCCCAATCCTCCATTTTTAACAATGGGATCCATGCGATCCGAGGACCTTCAAAAGGGACCTACTCAGGTAGCAGGGGCATGGATACTGTGAACTTCTCGGTATATGGGTCCTTCATAACCTTTTATTTCCCTTCCGCAGAGGGATATACGTAAGTAGCCTTGTGATGGGTTCCACCCCTTCAGCATCAATATTCTATGTTCCCTTGAATCCTTTCACGTCCAGGTCCACTACTCCCTTTGGTTGCTTATCTTTCTTCTACTTGGCTTGTGTTTCAGTATGCTTCCTTGGGGATGCACGCACTGGCACCAAATTCCTTTGATTTTCCTTTGTTGGTGGTTGCTTCTCTTTCATGGAAAGTTTTTTTTTCTTTTTTCATGGTCTTTTTTGGTCTATGCAACCTCGGCATCGTGGGTGCCACAGGCATAGCCTCTACACTTGATACTTCTAGTCCTGGTGTGTCATATACAGTTGCTTCCAAACTCAGGGCTTCAGCAAGGTTGGTGGTAGTAATTCTCTCCATAAACAACTTGTGGCCTTCAGGAGAAATGTTTGCTCATGAAAGGAATTCTTCCCAAAATGCCTGGCTCATAGGTAATAGACGGAGAAATTTACTAACAACTCTTAAAACGCAAAGTGTTATATGTTGGACCGGCACGCGTAATTTATAGGGGGTTTTGAAGTCAAATTTGACCATTCCCCCCAATTTCTGATAATAAATGTTGTTTTAGCGGTAGATCTTCAAATATTTTTTCCCTAAATGTTGCCACCCCGCTCCACTTAACCATATTCTAGTCGTCAAGTCATGAACATTAACCTCAACAGTCACTTTATTGTTGTGCACTGCCTTCCTCCCTAGCACAGCTTTCTGAGCGTAGCTTCATAAGTTGCATCTTCATCGCTCTCCTCACAACCTGCTCGCTGTGTTGTCCTCCAAGATGGGCAGTGTAGTTTATAGTCCCACGCTCCCTTACAATTACCTGGAGCACTAAGACTATCCTTTTGTCATATAGTCATTGTGCAGTATCCCCTGTATACAACTTCAACCTATTCCCATTCACTCTTCCCAGGAAGGGTTCCCCATTCAGCTTCATGAGCTGAACTACGCCTCCATCTATAATTTATTTGATAATATATGGCCCTAACCAATGCATCTGGAATTTACCCAAAAATTTAGTGAATTTACTATCATATAACAGGACAAGATCGCTTACCTTGAATGTGTGAAGCTTGATATAGCGATCATGCCACGCTTTTTTGTGCTCCTTCTGTACTTGTTAATGAAATCCTACCAAAAATCAATCTTCTTCGAGCTTCATCAGCTGCACAAGTCATTCCTCCAAGGCCTCGTGATTCTCCACATCTGTCAGCGCTACTCTACGAAACTAGGTACAATGTACTTCATCAACATTATCGCTTTGACCCCATATACTAATCTAAACAACATTGGCCCTGTCAGCTTCTTACAAGTAGTCTTATAAGCCCAAAGTAGTGCAAGTATGCGCACATCCCAGTCATTTCATTGCATGTTCCAGATCTTCGTCAGCACATTCTCCAAAATCTTATTAAAGGCTTCAACATTTCCATTTGCCTATGGGTGATACATTGTCCTCTTTTGATGGTAGACCTGGAATTCTTCAGCGAATGCGTTGATTGTTTCATTCAGAAAGTGCAAACCCCAATCACTCATCAACACTTTCAGGTAGCCAAATTTGGTTAAGGCATACTCAAACAATAACTTTGTTGTCCTAGCCTCTGTACAATCCTAAACGACTGTGCTTCTACCCATCTGGTTAGATATTTCGTCGTGATGATTATATAGCATGCACCTCTCTTCTTTCCCGGGGTTTGAATTGGCCCAACAAAATCAATCTCCCACTTCTCAAATTCCTCCAAGGACACCTGAGGATGTAGTGGTAACTCATCCCTTCGCGAGGGTCTACTAGTTATTTAGCATGCATCACACACCTTATAATATGCCTTGGAATCCTTATGAAAAGTTGCCCAAATATTCTACGTCATTGCCTTGCCTACATAATGGCCTCCCACAGCTCCCGCATGAGCTTTAGCCAGAATGCTATCCCACTCAAAGTTCGACACATATCTTCACAATATTTTATCAGCACCCATTTCATACAAATGTCCCACAATAACTGAAAAATCATCCACACACACTACTAATTCTTTCTTTTGTTGGCTTGTATATCCTTCCAATGCCATCCCCGTAGTCAAGAAGTAAATAATGTCCGCAAAATGGTCATCTGCTACACGCACCGCAAAGAGCTATGCATCTGGCAACTGTTCCTCTAGATTATTGGGCTCCTCTCCAGTTTCGATCCGCAATAGATGGTCAGGTCCTGCATTTAAGCTCCCTAGCTTCACAATGACTTCAAAGTCATACTCTTGAAATAGTAGCAACCATCTGCAGATCTTCCCCCCCAACACAGGTTTGTTGACCAATTATTTCAAGGTAGAATGATCTGTATACATCTTAAAATTCCCTCCTAACAAATAATGCCTGAATTTTTGTAGCGCGTACACCATTTCTAACCCTTCACTCTCAGTCGTTGAATAATTTTTCTCAACCTTTGATAAATTCCTACTTTCGAAGGATATAGGATGGTCCATTTCTCCTTCATCACCTGTGTTATCACTACACCCAACGTGATGCAAGAGGCATCCACATGTACATGAAACTCCTTTTTCCAATCAGGGAATACCAATATTGGCACTGTGACCATTTTTTCTTTCAACACATCTAAGTTGCACTGACATTCTTCGTCCCAACAAAATTTTGTGTCCTTCTTTAGCAGTTTTTCCATGGGCGCAGTAATTTGGGCATAAGCTTTGATAAAATTTATATAGTATCCCATATGTCCCAATGTCGCGCACAGCTGCTTGACATTCCTTGGGGCCTCCAAATTCACAATTATTGCAATATTTATAGGGTCCACCATCAATCCTTACTTGCACACCACATGACCCAGCAAGATCCCAAAAGGAACATAGAATATGCATTTTTTCAAATTCAGCGCGATCTGGTATCTGCGACACATATCCAACATTAGGCACAGACTAGCGACATGGTGTTTCACTAATCCAAAAACCATCTAATCATCGAAGTATACTTCCAGGAACTTATGAATGAACTCTTTGAATGCTACTATGACTACACAGAAAATATCGTAGGTGCATTATTAAGCCCAAACAGCATCACAGTGTACTGAAAACAACCCCACTCCGTCGCGAAGGTCTTTTTGCTCCTATCCTCTGGCACGATGTTGATCTGATGATACCCAGAAAACCTATTAGCAAAGGAATAGGACTCATGCCCTCCAACATTGTCTAATACTCCATTTGTAAATGGCGTGGGGAATGGGTCGTGAACACACGCATAATTAAGCTTCCACAGATCTATGCAAATCCTTTCTTCTCCTTTTTGTTTCTTTTCATGAACCACCATCGAGCTCACCTAGTCAGATTCTTCAATAGGTTATATGATGCCTGCCTCTAGTATTTTATGCAACTCTTAGCGAACCTTTTCCTTGCATTTAGTATTAAGGCGATATGGCCTTTGTTTAATAGGCTTCGCATCCGGCTTCAGGGTGATCTTCATAACGCCCAAGTCGCCAATTATTCCCTTCAAATCTAAAAACTTAGTAGGGAAGAGATCCTGGTATTCATGGAGTAACTCAACAACTTTATCCATTGTAGCATCGTCCCAATAATCTCCAAGTTTTGCAAACTTTAGTTCTTCTTCACTACCAATGTTTACTTGCTTTGTCTTCAAAGGTGTAGAGATGTCTAGGTTTTCTATTTGTGGGCCTTCGCCTTTGTGATGTCCTTCTGCCTCTGGAATTTTAATGTTTCATGGGTCTTCATCTTCCTCTTCAGCAGTTACATTATAGCATTCCAACGCATGCCGCAACTAGGTGCTCCAATTTGTTTGGGTCCATTCCATAGGTTTTGTCGGCATTCTGAAGATAACTGCCTTAATTTCTTGTAGCGCTTCATCGATGCTTGCGAAGTTGTCTTCAAAGTTGAAAGGTTAATAAGAACCCTTCCTTCAATACATCCCATTCTATGGTGCCATGGCGGAGCTCCGTTTCCATATACTAGTTCATGGGAATGGTATCCAAAGCATGGAAAAATATGTGTACCCACTTTGGCTACAGATTTGTTCCCCATGCTTTAGCACATTTTGCTAGGTGATAGCACGGATCATCTTTTCCATTATTTTTCTTAGTCATTCTAGTGTTATTATGCCCAAACTGTAGCTTCATCATTCTCTTGTGATCTCACCATCCAGCAAGATTATTCTTATGTGTACCCCACCATCGTGTGGGCATAGCACACAGTGCCATCTCTAATGCTTGGAAATGGTGATCCTTAGGCACTTCGCACTCAAATTCATCCAAAAACAAATATATGTTAGTTAAACCATCATAATAGGGTAATTTCCTTACCTCAGAAAAAATACAGCGTAGTGACTTCATCATCATATTGCATCACAAGGTAGACACTTCATGTAAGCGATTATGACAATGCTCTAACTCCTTGTATGAATCAAAGGTGCAGGAACTCTCTCGGCCCCATGTAATCCTCCCATCTACCGTCGGATTGATTCAGTCTTGATCTCGCACTATTATTTTGTAGATTTGTATCCAGTTCATCATCACTTTTTTCATAATCGCAAACTGGTTTAGTATATTGCACCCCTTCTACAGGGTCCAATGGTACTATAACCCAAAGTGACTTTCTTTCAAATGATGTCATCCTCTTCTTCAAATTAATCACCCCATTCGTGTTAATAGCCCAGTCAATTCCCAAGAGCGCGGGGTAGGGATTACTGTCATCAATAATTTCTATAACTTCAAAGTATGCTACCGTGCTCGCACCTTCAATATCAATTGTTACACCATATAACCATCCCATGGGGATGATTTTCTGTTGGTTTGCCATTCTGAGCTGAATCGGAGACCACTGCGGCATAGCTCTCCCCATCCTTTCCCATGTTTGTTTTGGTAGTACGTTCACATCGGACCCTAGATCCAAAATGACCTGGTCCATTTCATAATCACCTATCTATGTGGTGAGCCACATCTCGCGCCCTGTTCATGCCTTATGTTTTACAATCTTTCTGACTATGCGGTGTCCATTAGGGGCTTTCTCTTTACTGGCGCATTTATTTATTAACTCTTGTAGGTCGTCCACAACCTTGTTATCGCGCAGCAGTTTCATGCAGGTCTCCAAAAACATAGTGAGTATATAGGGATCAACCTCTGCAAGCAGCTGATTTCTTGCACCTTGTCCTGGCTTCCTGAGGTGGAGGCCTCAACGAAGCTCTTCTTAGCTTCCATAAATGTTTCCTTAGCATGATTCAAATCAAATCCTACTTCTTTCTCTGGCGACCCATCCTTCTTCTTCAGGTTGTTTACCCTTATCAGTGCCAGTCATCATTCCACTTCTACGCACAATGTTAATGCTTTGATCTTCTTCACGGGGCTCAACGCTCATCATCTGTAGATTCTGCGTAGGCTACTAAGGCTGTGTTTTCTTCTCTTGCATATTTGTTATCAGAATTGGTCATTCTTCTATAGTATGGTCAAATTGTCTGCAGTATTGACATGACGGTGCATAGGATTCTGGCACTCTCACGTGTAGTGCCCTGGCTATCCACAATTGTAGCAGATAATCTGACCATAGCCTCTACCAGGTCCTCCTCCTCTGCAGCCCTATCCTCGACCCCGATATCCTCCACATGCTCCTTCGGAACCCTGATCTAGAGGCTAAGTTTTTTCTTGCATCTAGTATGTAGGCATCCTTTCCATCATTAGCTAATAGCTTTGATAGTGGTGCTCATCATGGCCCACAAATTTGCAGAAGTTACAACACAACTGCTAGGGTTTTTGGACGAACTTTTCAAGTAAATGGAAATTATCCATCGCATGTTGTCCAACAAACTAACAAATAGCACACCATAGCGCAGCCCCCACGCTCGAACCTTCTAGGGCTTCTGGATTTGGGGGAATTCCCCCCCTCCTGTAATATAATTCTCATACACTGGACAATGATCTTTATCGTGCCCCTGTCCCTTGCACTTCAAACACCAGACTTTTGTGCGCACTTCTAGTTTAGTCTCATTTTCTTTCTTCAAACTCTATAACTCTAGGTGTAAGCTTGCTAATTGTGAGTGGATCTAATGTACCCCCAAGGTCGTATCCTGAATAGGTGATGCATGCAACCTCATCGTGATTTCCAAGGCTTCTACCTACATTCCTATCTTCTGTTGTGACAGAGAAATGCTCAGGTGGGGCAGAAGTGAAGCTATAAACCATTCGCAATGCTGACTATCTGTGAGCTGCATGTTAGCTTCTCGAATCTGACACTTCAACCTTTGATCTAATTCCCAAGGCATCTCATCGACCCTCATCATGATTTCTTTGAATCCAATTACTGACTATGAGTCAGACTTAGGCTTACTAAACTCCTTGTTTAACGTTGCCTTAGTCTCTACTAGCATTGCATGCGAATTATTGGAAAAATACTTAATATACCAAGTTAGTACACGATTCTGTAGAGCGGTAACCAATTGTGCCTTCTCTATCTTGTCATCAGTAATATGTTGCGCTATCCACACAGCATTCACAACAAACCAGAACTCCTTTGCATCTTCTCTTCCTATGCCCTTGAAAATCGACATCTTCATCACGTTCTCCATGTTGAATGGTGGTGGTGGAGGTGGAGCTGTGGCGAAGGTGTATGTGGTGGAGGTGGGGGTGGAGGTGGACTGAAAAGATGATTCACTTGAGGAATCCCCTGAGTGATTAGTTGAACAACACTTCGTGGTGGAGTCCATTCTACCCCTTCGTCATCACGTAAAGGAGATCCAATCAATGGACTATACTCCAGTCCCTATCCTTCATGATTTCTAAAGAGTCATCCACTTCGCGTAGCTCCGAAAAACAAGGTAATGGCATCACTCATTTTTCCCATAACAACATTTTAATCCAAGTATTCAATGATCTTAAATACTTACCTCGCGGTTCTTTGAAAAATCTTTGTTTCGCTTCGCTATAGTTGACTGAGGTATCAATTGCAAATTTTGTAACAAATCCTCCTATAATTCAATTGAGCCAGTGATCGATAGCCCGCGTAATATTGTTTTCAAAGGCCTCTAACCATCGCACTAATTTTGGAGTCCACACTATAGGATGATTGAGCTTCCACCTTCCTTGGATATTTGTCAATTTAGCTAACCATTCATACAGCTCAATGGGGAAGGTGTAGAAGAAGATCTTTTGTATCTCTGTATACAGGTCCCTGTTCAACCACTCTTCATTTGACAGGCATGGATTCCTATTTTCTTGCACCGTGAACTCATGAATCTTCCAGTCCAACCACTTTTCAATCTCTTTCTTAGTCAAATTCCAATGATGAAAAATCACACATCTCTTTCAAGCAGATCCTGGTCTCAGCAACAGAACCATTTGTTGGCTTAGGGGATCCTGACCCAAGTTCAAAGTTAGCTACACCAACCAACAAAACCTTACGCTACTAGCCCTTTCGGCAACAACCCGCATAGCGCAGGCTACAGTCTCACCCGAAGCAGTATGGGGGGATGCAAGAACCAAGTTTCTCCACCCAAAGACTAGTGTGATGTCTTCCAGTGCCTTAGATCTGCCTTCACACTGATCGATAAGCTCTTAGGGCTCGTCATTGTACTCTGTTAAAATAGCCTTCAGACCTTCACGAAGGTCTAAATCAGTCCTTGCAGACCTTTAACAGTCAATTATCTTACTTACGGGCATCAGAGAGAAATCCTACACTAGTGTTCATGCAGATTTACTTAAGTTATTAGTAAACATAAGAGAATTCATCAAAGTCTTCATGAAAATACTTAGACATGCATTGCAGACATCATTAACATTTATTCAATAGAATCGCGTAACATTCAATTAACATTCCATAAAACACATCATTCGTCGAAAGCATATAACATTAACAAAGATAAACAAAAGTACGCAAGAATCTTTATAAAACTGTCTTTATTGATATTCACTTTATGATTACAGACTCAAAACTGCCTTGCGCACATAGCTGCAGGGGTCCGTGCACTCAGTTGCGGACTCTTCCTAGGCCTCTACGCACTCAGCTGCAGAGCCTTTCTTCTCCTATGTTACCTGCTTCTCTATCTTCGTTCTTCCCCTCTTCTACTTAGCTTCTCATTTCCTTTCACTAAGACTCACTATTAATAGACTTTTTCATACAATGCCATGGTCCACAGACCATGGGTGAATCTCAAACCGACTCAAAACTTATCCAAAACAAGGGGCTAAGCCCCTTTGACCCATATTTACCTTCGTGCTCCACATCCACAAATCATGGAGACTTTACATTATTTACAAAATTGTATCCAAAAATTGGGTTATCTTAACCCCAAACTAACCCAGGGGACCCCATCCCAACACATGAATTTAGAATACTTTTCTCATTCCTAGCAACTAGGCTTCTACATCCTCTTATTTCTTTATTTCACCATCAAATGTAGGAGGTTTGGCCTTCTTAAAATCCTTTGGTACATATTCTCTCTCACTTCTCTTCCCATGATGATGATAGTGATGATGATCATGTGTCTTTTGTGAGTATTCTCATACTACTATTCATGGGTTCTTAAATCCTTTTCAGGAGTACTTAGTAGAGTGCCTCCTTTCACATTGCCTTCACTTGATAATATGTTCCTCTTTATAGATCTACTCTCACTACCCCCATTAGTTATTTCTATTTTTCCCAAAGGACTTTTCATGTCCTATGGTTGATCCCAAACTCATGTTCCTCTGTTTTCGCAGATATGAGAGGCTTTGCAAAACGATTACATTAGAAGATAGATATGTTATCAAACTAGATGGAGTATTAGAAGATGTGTTTGTTTCTCTAGATTCTTGGGAATATCCTGTAGATTTCATGATTTTAACCCCCAAGAATAATTTAGGAGGTCATCCATTGATCCTTGGTAGACCTTGGCTAGCTACAGCTGATGCATTCATAAGTTGTAGATATGGTGATATGTATATCTCTAACAGAGTTACAGTAAGAAATTTACATTGTATCCTCCTGCAAAAATAATAATTTAAGTAGAAAGTGAGATTTGGATAGATGATGATAATGAAGACTTTAATGATTTGCAACAAGTTTATACTCTTTCACAATTAGATGAAGAAGATCAATTGATAAATTTAATAAATAAAAATTATTCTTCTTCATATTGTGAGCAAGATCAAAGTTTTCAAGAACAATGAAATATTGAATATTTATCATCTCACCAAATGGCTTTACATTCTATGGAAAAATTTTGCAATTCTCAAATAGAATTTTTTTCAGATAAAACTTTGAATATTAACAATAATTTGGAAGAATTTCAAAAGATAAAATTGATACAAATGCTACAAAAACACTCTTCTGCTTATGCATGGGATTACACTGACATGAAAGGGATTGATCCTAAAATTGTATGCATCACATTTATATTAAAGAAAATTCCAAACCAATTAGACAACCTCAGAGAAGGATGAATCCTAATCCAAGAGAAATTGTTAAAGAGGAATTACAAAAGTTACTTAATGTGAATTTCATCTATCCAATATTAGGTAGTAAATGGGTGTCATCTTTAGTGATTCTTCCTAATAAAAATGGAAAATGGAGAGTGTGCATTAACTATAGGTAATTAACAAAGCTACTTTGAAATATCATTTTCCACTACCTTTTATAGATTAAGTATTAGATACCTTGGAAGGAAAGAAGTTTTTCTCATTTTTAGATGGTTTTAGTGGATATAACCAAATCCAACTAGCACCAGAAGGTCAAGATAAAGCTACTTTTACATGTCCATGGGGAACATATTCCTATAGGGTTCTTCCCTTTGGATTATGTAATGCACCTGCCATATTTCAGAGAGAAATCTTAGGTATATTTTCTGATCTAATTCATGATTGTGTGGAAGTATACATGGATAACTTTACTGTGTATGGTGATACTTTTGAAGAATCTATTGAAAATTTGGAAAAAAATCTTGTTATATTTAAAGAGGAAAACATTTCATTAAGCCATGAGTAATGTTTTCTGATGTTCAATGAAGGGATTGTTTTAGGCCACCATATTTCAAGTGATGGAATTAAAGTGGATACATCTAAAGTAGAAATAATTTCTAAAATTTCAATCTTGTTTGTTAAAGAGATATTAGAAGTTTTCTTAGATTTAGTGGATATTATAGAAGATTCATAGAAAATTTCACAAAAATTGTCTCTCCACTTTTCAAACTCCTTACAAAAGATTGTGAATTTGTTTGAAATTCTGACTGTCATAAAGCATTTGAGACAATGAAACAAAAGATTACTAAAGAACCAATTCTAAGAGGACCTAATTGGGCTCTTCCTTTCCATATTTCTATTGATGCTTCAAATACATATCTAGGAGCTATGTTGGGACAAAAATATTTAACTCCTTATGTTATCTATTATACAAGCAAAAATTTGACTCCCGCAGAGTTATATTACACTGTAATAGAAAAGGAGTTTTTAGTTGTTGTGCATTCCATTAATAAATTTTGTCATTATATTACTAATTATGAACTTTCATTCATACAAATCATTCTTCCATTAGATATCTAATGAACAAACCAGTCGCTAATGGTAGAATTATAAGATGGTTGTTATTGTTACAAGAATTCAAAATTATCATTCTTGATAGACCAAAAAAAGAAAGTACAGTTGTTGATTTCTTTCTAGAGTGTGGAATAATAATGAGGATGTTATTGTAAAAGATAATTTTCATGATGAATATATTTTTGCAGTATCTACTAAGACACCTTGGTTTGTAGATATTTCTAATCATTTGGCTACAAGAAAGTTACCTCCACAACTATCAGCGAGAGAAAAGCAAAAAGTGATCAAAACTAGTGCACCTTGTTCTTGGATAGATGGAGAATTTTACCAAACTGGACTTGACTTGATTATCTGAAGATGTGTTCAAGAAGATGAAGTACCTGAAATCTTGAAAGCTTGTCATGATGAGCCATGTGGAGGAAATTTTTTCAGTAAAGGACTGCTTACAAAATCCTTCTTTTGGGATATTATTGGTCATCCATTTTCAAGTATGCCAAAGAATATGTCAAAATATGTGATAGTTGTCAAAGAATGGGGAACCCATTCCATCATATGAAATGCCTCTACAACCACAGGTACTTGTAGAACCCTTTGAGAAGTGGACTCTAGATTTTGTTGGACAAATAAATCCTCCATCTAAACAGAAAAAATACATACTTGTTTGCACGGATTATGTTACAAAATGGGTAGAAGAAAAACCTCTTTTATTTGCAACTGAAAATGCTATAGTTACATTTATTTTTGAGGATATATTTACTCATTTTGGTGTTCCAAGAGAAATTGTAACATATCAAGGTACCCATTTCACATCCAAGTTGGTGCAAAAGATCATGGAGCAGTATAAAATCAATCATCAGAAGTCTACTTCATATCATCCAAAAGCGAATGGACAAGTGGAATCTACCAACAAATTTTTTGAAGCAATTCTTACCAAACTGTGCATTTGCATAGAAAGGATTGGGCAAAAAATATTCCAAAAGCATTATGGGCACACCGAACTACATGGAGGAATACAACTAGACATACTCCTTAATATGAGTTTGTCTATGGAAAGAAATTTTTGCTTCCAATTGAATTCCAAGTGGAGACCTTCAGAATAGCAGCTCAATTGGGCCTTGATCTATCAGAAGCTTGGGCACAAAGATTAGCACAATTTAATGAGCTAGATGAGATCCAACAATATGTTATTCAAAGAACCATCATAGTTCAACAGCAAAGATCTAAGTGGCATGACAAATTCATCAAAGCTAAAAAATTCAATCAAGGTGATTGGTCTCTTCCTTTTTATTCCAAGTTCAAAGACTTTCAAGGAAAAATTCAAACTCAATGGGCTGGTCCCTATGAGATTGATACTGTTTTTTATAAAATCAAAACTATTGATGATGAACAAATTACTTTCCTTATTAATGGTCATAGATTAAGATTGTATCATAAATCACTAAAAAAGGAAGAATTTTTTGAAATATTTACAAGAGAATTTTGAATTCAACTTAGTCAAGGAAGGGGATTCTTCTCCTCGCTCTCCAACTTCATTGTAATTCAAATGTGATATATATATATATATATATATAAACATGAAAACCAACTATGTTGGCATGTTTATACAAAAAACCTTAACTAAAAATCAAGATCACTTGGCAATTTAGATTTTCAAAACACCCTCTTTCTTGTCCCTATTTATTTTTATCCTTCTTTTTCTAATAAATTCTCAGGTTCCAAGCCATATTCATTAGGATCGGTATTTTCACTAACAATCAAAAGAAGCAGCAGCAATAAAGAAGTTTTCTCCTTATCAAATAAAGAAAATCCGAGAAATGATAAGCAAAAAAAAAAGTCCTATCATTTTGTAGTTGATCTTCAATTCTGCAACTAA
The DNA here is from genome assembly GCA_000404065.3 of Pinus taeda. NCBI lineage: Eukaryota > Viridiplantae > Streptophyta > Pinopsida > Pinales > Pinaceae > Pinus > Pinus taeda. Next base: position 167,468 of record APFE031588728.1, read on the forward strand.
TTTTGAATTCCACAGCAAAAGAATATCAAGGTAACACATAAACAAAGGTATGTAATAATGTTAATATTAGATTTCATATAGGAGCTTAGGTTTTAATTTATGGATGATTGTATTAACAAGTTGAGGACCTTATACATTCGCTATCATATTCATATTTGTTATACCATATATCCTCATCATTACACTGCTAGTCACATCAAGTCTGATTGAAATTAAACACGTGACACTAGTCCTTTAAAATCGGATCTAGGAAATTGTGAAAGTACAATCTGGACGTAACACAACCTCTTCCATCAGTGCCTTCTTTTTCCATCATTTAACCTTGTTTTATATAAATTCTGCTCATTTCCAATTTGCATTTTGTTCATTCCCTCTTTCAAATCTTCCATTATCCCAGTCAAAAGAAAACAATCAAGGCTAAGACTTCTCCCCACCATGGGAACGCTTGTTCATTCTGAACCAACTGGAGTAAAATTTCTCCAAGCATATCCAAGGGTTAAAGACCAATTGAAACAAGTGTGATGGCTCCAATTTTTCGAGAAATTTAACGAGTAAGAAACAAAAGTTACCAAAGCCTTCGCCCTAGCATTCGATGGAGTAGAAGTAGAGATAAGAGATATTAATCTCATCCCCACATAATTTATTGCTGCAGAAGCAACAGGACTACTAAGAAATGGTTAAATCTAGTTCAAGAATAGGAGAATTAAAGAGAATGATTGGGTCCATTTCTTTAGAGAACCAGGTATGGATTTATCCATTTTCAAAAAGGGTATTCCAGTTATTACATTAAAGGGAAAATGGAGAAATCTCTTGTGAATTATTCAAAAATTTGTAGCATGTCAAGCTAGATTTGGGACAATTTTTTTCTACCATGTTAGGCTTATGATGCATTTTGTTGATGGAAATGAGATTAATTTTCCTTACTTTCTGCTTCAAAGTTAAAAGAAATGGTATTTGGCATACATAATGAGGGTCTAGGTCCATTGATAACTCTCTTTACCATCATGGACTCGTCAATATTCTTGTAGAAGCACATTTGGAAGCTCGAGGAGATAGTTGGCAAGATTTCTTAGTGAGAAACCATTTTTTAGAAGCCCCGGAGGAAGAAACAAACGGTAGGGTTAAAAGAATTCAAAGAATGTCAAACCCTAATCCTAGAAAAGAGAGAATTGAAGAATAAATTAGAGAGAAAAATGTAACTGAAACACCAAAATATCCATCTAAAGATGATACCCTGCTATCACAATATCTTGAGAAATTTAAACAAAAAAATGACAAACAAGAACTTATAAGAAAGAAAGCTAGCTTGAGCCAAAAATTACCCGATGAAAAGAAGAAAACAGAAGATAATAAAATAAAAAGGCAAGACTCAAGCTCAGAAGTAAAAATGAGGAGAAGCAAAAGAATTTCAAAAATTTCAAGTACACAGTCATCAAAAATGATCTATCTTGAAGAAGAAGGGTATAATACACCACCTCACACAGTCAATCCAACAAGACAAACTCCAGAAATTGATCCAGTCTAACAAGATATTTATGACTATGTGAAATCCATAGAGCAAAGGGAACAACAAAAGACAAAATTATCTCAATATGAAATGGGTGAAACTTCAACAACAAAACAAAACGTAGAACAGGAACACAGAATTGAAGAAAATCTAAAGCAAGACATATATGAGATGGAGGTTCTTAACAAACACTTAATTTAGGAAAGGGAAGAAGCAAAAAATTTAGAATGAGATACCCATAACCCAAAATGATAATATAATTCTACACCTCTGTCCTTGGTATAATATGAATAAGAAACTTAAGGTTCAAAACAAGTTTCTCAAGAACAGAATCAGAGGGCTACAAGGTAGAATTCTGATGAAGAAACCAAGGACCACTTTCAGCATTAAAAATAAGAAAGCAAGCACTAGTCTGGATGTGATTGCATAGGCTTCAGAGATCATTCAATAAAGGAGAAGAAGAGACAATTTTGAATCTTGGTGCATGAGGACATGCAAAACCTTTGGTGTGGGGAAATGTTGAAGTCTTGAATTGTTTCATTTTAACTCTTCTTTTTCCCATCTCATTTCACCTTCTTATCACCATTTTATAGAAATCTCAACATGTTCAAGGTCAAGTTCAACTCTTAAAAAGGTGTTCATTGTCCATAATTAGAATCTCTACTTCTTAATGAATTATAATTAAAATATTCTAACAATAACATAATCATAAACATTTTGCAGCTAATATTAGTTTCCGCAACAATATTCATTGTTAGACAAGTTGCAACACTTCAATAAAAGGATGAAGACTATCTAGAGATGACGAATTTCCACCATATGGATAACCACCTATCAGCATAACTTGGAAATCTACGAGGATTGAGAAATCTAGAAGTCAAATTCAGAGTCAAACTCTGAAAAACAATGTGTTGCGATCAAGTAAAAGCATTGGAGGAATAGAACAACATCAAGTGAGTAAGATTGAAGACCTGTTCAGCTTTTAGATTTTGGATCAAGATGAATCTCCTATGACTTTCTCTTTTAGTAGCAAGTCATAAATATATTGAGTTTTAAATTGAATCTATCTCGTAGATGTCAAAATAGCTCATGTCGTGTCAGCTTAAAACTCTTAAAATCATTTTATTAAATTTGTATAAAGGTTGTAAGTCAAGACCTGAGATAGAAGTTTCCTTGATTTGTTTATAATTATTTTAATGTGAAGACCGATGATACTTTGTTCTAGCTTAATATAAGTTACTTTGTTCTCAATGTGTGCGTGAAGATCTTGTGATTACTGGCTGACATGCATTCATGGGAGGGCCCCATAAGGTTCAAAACAAGTTTCTCAAGAATAGAATCAGAGGGTTACAAGGTAGAATTATGATGAAGAAACCAAGGACCACTTTCAGCATTAAAAATAAGAAAGCAAGCACTAGTCTGGATGTGATTGCATAGGCTTCAGAGATCATTCAATAAAGGAGAAAAGAAGAGACAATTTTGAATCTTGGTGCATGAGGACATGCAAAACCTTTGGTGTGGGGAAATGTTGAAGTCTTGAATTGTTTCATTTTAACTCTTCTTTTTCCCATCTCATTTCACCTTCTTATCACCATTTTATCGAAATCTCAACATGTTCAAGGTCAAGTTCAACTCTTAAAAAGGTGTTCATCGTCCATAATTAGAATCTCTACTTCTTAATGAATTATAATTAAAATATTCTAACAATAACATAATCATAAACATTTTGCAGCTAATATTGGTTTCCGCAACAATATTCATTGTTAGACAAGTTGCAACACTTCAATAAAAGGATGAAGACTATCTAGAGGTGACGAATTTCCACCATATGGATAACCACCTATCAGCATAACTTGGAAATCTACGAGGATTGATAAATCTAGAAGTCAAATTCAGAGTCAAACTCTGAAAAACGACGTGTTGCGATCAAGTAAAAGCATTGGAGGAATAGAACAACGTCAAGCAAGTGAGATTGAAGACCTGTTAAGCTTTTAGATTTTGGATCAAGATGAATCTCCTATGACTTTCTCTTTTAGTAGCAAGTCATAAAGAGATTGAGTTTTAAATTGAATCTATCCCGTAGATGTCAAAATAGCTCATGTCGTGTCAGCTTAAAACTCTTAAAATCATTTTATGAAATTTGTATAAAGGTTGTAAGTCAAGACTTGAGATAGAAGTTTCCTTGAATTGTTTAGAATTATTTTAATTTGAAGATCGATGATACTTTGTTCTAGCTTAATATAAGTTACTTTGTTCTCAATGTGTGCGTGAAGATCTTGTGATTACTAGTTGACCTGCATTCATGGGAGGGCCCCATGTTAAGCTATGAGGTTTTGTTTATAGTTTTTTTTTGCATTACTTGTTTTTAGTATTATAGTTTCTTTCAAGAATTTATTTCATCACAATTACATTTCTGATTATTTTCATTTTGATTGCAGAGTACTCATATACAGAAAAACACTAAAAAGATTTGGATTATTGAATGCATCTTCTTTCCAACACTTAATTGCTTCATAGCTTAATTTTATTTCTTAAATGTTGATGAAATACTCTTTAGAGGCTAAATGTGCACATAAGTAATCATTCTCAAGTCGTAAAGATTTTAATTTCATTTTTTGCAAGTAGGAAATAGATCATTTTTATTGTTATTTCTCTTTCATGTAATTAGTATAGAATTTTGTTACTGCAATTTAGTATAAAAGTTTCTTTCTACGGGTTAATGTAGAATATTTTTAATTCTGCAAAATAGAACTAGATTGTTTATTTCTTGAAATTTGGTTTCTAATCATTTTCCTTTCATATAATTAGAAGAAATATTGAATTCTGCAATTTAAATAGATTTTCAAATTCTGCAAAGTAGTGAATTTCAATTCACTTAATTAGGATTTAATCTAACTTTGGATTGAAAGAACATGTGCATAATTATTCTCCAAATTGTGTTAAAAAAAATTGTCCATACTTATAATTAGTTTCATTTCTAGAATAAATCAATTCATAGAAAGAATCCTAGCATATATAGTGCATATACATTTCATAAGTACACGAATCTTGGTTGAAAATCAATGAAGTAAATTAAGAACAATTAATTTACCAAACACAAACCTTCCCTGGATTTGAAGGTGGTTTTCCAATTATCTTCTTCTCTTACTCGAACCCAGTGATATAGATACTTTAAGTCCAACTTGGTGAAGTATTTCGCTTGTTGCAACTAATCCAACAGATTATTTATCTTGCAAAATAGGTAGTCCCAAAACTCCTAGGTCAACGCTTGTCAAAATTGGCTTAAACATAAAGTCAACGCAGAAGATAAAACATCTAGTAAATTGTTCACACATGTGAGAGGAGAGATGATTTGATCTAATGATGAGATGCCAAAATGAGGAGGTCTTATGGTGTATTTACAGTGATCAACGTGGAGGCCAAGGATCATTTCTCTTGACCAGGGCGCCGACTTATGGAGATGAGACTGACTTGAAAAAGTGTCATTTGTAGAGGTGTAAAAATTCAAATTTTCCAAGTGAAGAATGATGTCATTAAGGGAAATCCATGGGTGTAAATGAGGCATCAAGGAGGGGATTCCAAGAGGTCAAATTTGCCCCTAGTTGCACTCTTTAACATGCTACAATTGTGTCTTCGCCTCACTTTCTTTTATAATAGATTTCCTATATACAACCTATTTTTTGGAAATGGGGATTTCGAGAATAGATGGATCTCATGCTTCACTTCCCTCTTGGGTGGTAACCCTTTAAGCTCTTGGAACACATCCTTCTATGCATGTAGAAACTCTTCCAATTGTTGTTTCTATTTCTTAATACATCACTCCATGGATGTATTTCCTCTTACTAACTCTTCTACAGATTGATTTTATCTTACAAACAATAAAACATACTTCTTGTTGCAACCTATCAACTTTTTGGCTTGGTTGGCACTTACCAATGAAAATTTTGACTTACCTATGTGCGCATTGATGGTGAACGATTTTCCATCCTTTTCAAGCTGATATTGGTTGGATATTTGCATAAAGATTGCATCTCTCACGTACATGTATGGACTTCCAAACACAACTCCACATACAACAAGGGGAACTACATATAGTTCTACTTCATCAGTAAAATCAACATTGATGGAAAATCTAATTGTGTTTTGTTTTGTTACCTTCAATTGTGCATCTTTGTTTGCCCAACCCAATGGATATGTACTTACATGATCACAAACTTCCAATCCCAATTCGTTGACCACCTCTATTATAATGAGATTTTCTTGCAATCCTGAGTCAAATAGAGCATCAATCTTTTTCTTCTTGACCCGTATCTTTATGTGGAAGAGTTTGGTCATTTCTTTCTCTTCTTGTTGTTATAGGATACTTAGATTCACATCTTTCTGCATTGATTTACAAACAATCTTATCATCCACATCCGAGTTTCTTTCAACCTAGTTGCTCGAATCGATGGCCATGAGATTCCTCTTCTTATTGTAATTTTTTTTTTCTTTGGGTTAAGCTCTAGATGAAACTTCCAACACCTACTCTATATGGCCATCAATGTTGTAGTGGTTGCAATGGTTCTTTGCACTAGTGTGTCGTGGTTTTTGTATTTTTATCTTTCCCCCTTTCCACTTCTTCTTCCCCTCCTTAGAAGTGTCATGTTTCTCCCTCTGCTTCAATCCACTTGATTTCCCTTTCTTCGGGAATATGTTCTTTAGGTATTGTGCTTGTACACAAGTCTCATCTACCAATATAGGCTTGAACAACATCACTTGCTTCCATAGACCACCCAGATACTTGAGGAGTACAAATGGTTTCTTTGGGGAGATACTCATCATTATGGCCATATTTATAAATTCTATGGTGTACTCCTGCACACTCTGCCCCTACTTATGTTTGGTGTCACCAGATTAATTGGTCCTCTACAACCTGATAGGGTAAAATTGTGACTTTATGAGGATTTTAAAGTCCCCCTACTTGACCATTGGAGGATCTCCCTCCAACCTCAAGGTATTTGTGTGGCTTTCCCTCCAGGTCAGGGCATGGTCCTCTAATTTTAGTTGTGCAAATGAAAGCTTATGTTCCTCCTTTATATGATCAACACTGAAATATACTTATAATTGTTGCAAGCATTGATTTAGATTCAGAGCATTGATATCAACTTGGTATGAATATATATTGACCTTTACTTCTATTTTGAATAGGGACTATGAATTGTTCATGACACTCAAACTGGGTTGATCTCTTTCAGGTCCTTTTTCCATCTTGTTCTTTGTTTCTTCCTGATCTCCTGATATCCCCTCTAATATATCATGGTATCCCCTCTGATATATCCTTTGTGTTAGAACCCCCATCTTCTCTTAATAGCCCAAGCTTATTACTTAGTGGACATGAGGAGATTCACATTACATATTATTTATGCAACTTGTGTGTAAGAACCCGATTCCTATTATTAGAGCCTCAATCTATTATACACTAACAGATCTATTTTCCTGTTAATTTAAAAGTAATAAAACACTAACATATCTATTTTCCTATTAATTTAAAAGTAATAAAAGGAGCTTGCTGACCTTCTCACATAGCTTTACACATTTAACATCTTATCATTTTATCATAAGCAACATAAATTAAGGTGAACATTCCATTGATATCAACTTAACAAGAGTAGCCCATGGAAAAATACCTATTCCAGCGGTTGATGATGATACCTTTGTCTTATAGCTCCAGCTGACGCTCCTTCTCACCGACCCAACCGGATTTACCTCCCAGCCAACTAGGAAACAAATTCCTAGCCCAGGAAACCTCCACAGGTTCCCTAGCCCTCCGTGCCCAAGTCCAATCAGATATAGTGTGTCCTCAAGAAGAATGTGCAAAACCAGATAATGATACTTTCCTCCTCTCAAACCCAAGAAACCTCCATAGATTTCGAAGGTCTCCCCAAAATCATAACAAGTCCAAACAATCACAACCAACCCCGACAATCACAAGCAAAACCTCCCCAAAAACTCCTCCTTTTCTCCCTTCCCCCTTCCCTTTTTATAACCTCCTTCCCTTCTCCATCTCAACCACGTCTCATTAATGACATTCACTTCTCACCCATCCCTATAGTTGACTTCTCTTCTCCCAAGTAAGCTAGGAGTACATTTGGAAATGTGAGATGTAATTACATGGAGAGGACCATGTCTACTCCTTAGTAAATGTGAGGGTACATTGGGAAATGTGAAATGAATATA